>JAOUZG010034305.1:722692-777069 GCA_026289955.1 Argiope argentata | reverse complement strand
ATATATATATATATATATATATATATATATATATATATATATATATAATATAAACTAGCCGCCTTTGGCGACCAGTCGGTTCGCCAGTATTAATGCTCTCTAAAATTTTCATATAATGTTCTATGTAGCTGTGTCTCGTAACAGGTTTTTTGCCAAAATATTTTTAAACCAAACAAATTTTGATAATCATATATTTCATTTATAGTATTATTTTCTTCGGATGCTCTGTTCATTGTGCTACTCATCTTTCTCTTTCTATCCGTGCAATGATTGTCTCGGAATTGATATTTTACTTAAATGGTGGAGGGAAAGGTCTAAAATTCTACATTTTTATAGAATAATGAGATTCAAATTTTCATAAATGTAAACACACTAAACAAATAAAGACAATTGATTTCCAAGAGATGTTAAAGTTTAAAAACAGCTTGGAAAATGCCACTCACAGAGAAAATAATGGCGACACAGACACCCTTCTTTTCTTTTCTTTTTCTTTTTTCACGCCTTTTTTTCTTCACTACTTTTCTTTTTACAAACCCTTTTTCCCTTTGTTATTCTTTTTTTCTTCCCTGCCCAAACTTTATTTTGAGCAGGCATAGATTAAATATCCATACAGACTAATAATAAAAGCAACTATTTTTTTTAAACATCCCGTTATCTATAAATGAAAACCAACTGACTTCATGTATTTTTTTCTAAAAAAATCATAATTTATTACTTCCTGCTATCTTACTCAGTTAATGTGGGGAAAGGAAATGAAGATTTTTGGCGGGAAAGTAAGAAAAGTGTCGTTTTAACTATTTTCCTCGCAGCTTTTTAACTTTTTCTCTCCATAAGAACCATCCTCGTGTCTTATAGAAAATATTTTTAAAAAATTAGCCAAATCAGTCCAGCCGTTCTCCAGTTTTGCGCTTAGCAACGCATTTCGAGATCCATTTTTATTAATATAGATATATATATATAGCTTGTTCTCTCGTAAGATCCCGTTTTTTCCACAACAGCCAGGTGAATTATTAGTGAAGCCCATAATCCAGCTAATCTGAGCAGATTCTGATCTCTTTGTAGATCAGGCTTTTGTAGCATTTTTTAAATTCACTTCTAAGAGAGAGAGAACAAATTCGCGACAACTGTTTTATTCCAAAAATTTTATTGATATGTTTAAATCTGAAAATAAATAAAAAGTGAAGAATTTCTTTTACTGAATGCATCATGTTCTAATGTCTTTGAATGCAGTTCTCATTCACAGACATCAAAGAATTTGAAGATCCCGTTAAAATGTTTCGCAACGGAACTATTACTCTAAACAATCTCACATGGTAACACGATCTTCGAATTAATATTCTGCTATCAAAACTTTCGTTATCTGGTTCTTCTGCACCTTTAAATGTACAATTGATGGATGTATTAGATAGACACAAAAGAAGAAAATAATTGGTGATATTCGGAGACTCAGAAAAGAAACGCAAGTTTTTGGTTTAAGAAGATATTTTAGATTCCGTCTAGTATATAATCTAAAATGTAATTAGAATCCATTTTGTATGCAGTACATTATATTTTTTTAAATGCATTTTAAATGTATTCATTGCTAGATTTAAGCGAAACCTTTTAATTAAGGAAAGGAATAGCGATAAATTCATGTTTAATTGTATTTATACATATTTTTCTGCTGAAAAAAATTACAAATTGTTCCCATACCCTAAATTTGTTATGAAATCATTCTTATTTTCTGAATATATTTTAATCTAAAAATAATGCTATAATTGTAATGAGATTCTTTTATTTTTATTATTAAGGTAATTATTAACTATCTATTATTACTTCGAAAATTGCGTCTTCCGTCACGAAATAAATTAAACAATAAAATGACCCAATCTGCCATACTGAGTGTTTCAATCCTCTTTCTGTATTTATGAGACGAAGTACTGGTGGAATATTCAGTCTGTGTATTATTTCATGAGTTTGGTACCTAGATTCTTAGTCTTACTTTTGGTTCTGTTATAATGTTTCGTCATTTCTGTCTATCAATATATATAAAGTATATAATATATATAATTTGCTTTTCTTGTTAGTTTGTGGAATTTAGAATTATTATGTACTAGTAATATGCAAGTAGATTACTAAATGGATGATTGAGTGAAATTTAATATTCATGGCAAGTCACCAATTTATGATTCTTAAAGTAATTCTAACGAAGTACGTTTGCTTTTAAGAGAAGCCTTTACTTAGCATTTAATACCAACATTTTCCTTTCCAACAAATCTTGGATATAATAAGTTTTGAAAAAAAAAAATCTCTAGTAGTTAAAAAGAAATATTTATTAGATTTTATGCTGCTTTTGTTAAATTTGCGCGCGTAAATGAAATCATGATTCAAATTATCTCTGTTTGACTCCATGCCGCCGCTTTCAAAATGAGAGAATCAAAAGTGATTTAAAAGATCGTTACTGCGAGTTATTTTTTGGTCCCATGCCTTAAAAGTTGTGTTCTTTCTTTTACAATTTGAAAAGAAATTCTTTCATGCTTTATTTTCCCTGTTACATCCTGTAGCAGCACTAAAGGATGCAGTTTGCTTTCTTTCAGTGCTGAACCTGTTTGTAGAGAAAAACTTTTTATTCAACCAATTAGTAAGTAACTACAAAAAAATTAAAAAGGTTACAAATTTGTTGAAAAGGTTTTTAACTAAGTCAGTTATTAATTATATTCGTTCATTGTATTTTGAATTAAAAAGGAAAGTGAAAAGATTTTAATTCGACTAATAATATGTCTCAGAAATGGACATAATTGGAACAAAACATAAAAGAATATTCATACCTCTTTTTAATTGAGAATTACTTTAAAGAATATATAATCTCAGAAACGTGTCTGATTAAATATCTCTAAATCAATATTTAAAGTCTCTCGTACCATTTTTCGGATTAAAATCTTTAAGTCATTAGACTTTCTAATACATTCCCTGTATTGGGTTAGAAGGTTTTGAGGTAGACTGAGGCAAACAACAATAAATTCATAACTGGATTTATCATTTTAATCCTCTTCGTATTATATTTTGCATTCTTTTTTGAACTAATGTCAATTTATCACAGGAAGTGAACAAATAATTTGAATAAAAGAAAATAATTCACTGTTTGCGTGCCATTCCAGCAATTCAATACCTTAAATATATTTAACTGTTTATTCTGATAAAGAATGCACAAGATTATTTTATAACTGTTTCTCCTAAATTCTTGATATATTCGATAAAGATTAAAGACATTTTAATTTAGATTAATAATCGATGCAATAATTATCATGATGATAACGCTTTTTCCCTTCCAAAGTCACGACATTGAGAGAACGGACATTTCAAGATTTTTGCCTACAGTCTCTAATTTTCTCAATTTAGAAAAATGAATTTTCAATACATTGTTCAGATATAACATTAATTCGTAGTAAATTCATCCAAGATACATTATATTTACATAAAATATTATGTCATTAATTTTTAAGGGATAATGTGATTTATAATTTCTTATTGACACATTGCTTGCCATGATATCATTTGTGTTAGCATACACGAAAAAACATTATCTATGTTCTGGTCGAAATTGTTTGTTTTTATATAAATAATTCAATCTAAATTCAGTATTTGAAACTCTACGCTGAAAATATCTAAGTCTTACAAAATATTAAGTACTGATACTTCATCATCACCTTTGGTAAAATAAGTCATTTTGTATAATGAAATTGTACAAATTCGAAAAAAAAAATGTAATCAAAGTTATTTTGAACGTTCAATGATTTTTTTTTTCTAATTATGTGGCAAAATGACTCTTAAAATGAATTTGACTTTAAAATGAATGTTGACAAAAAAATCCGTCAAACTTGGATTGTAGTTCTTATAGCAGATTTCAAGTGTTTTCCATATCATTTGTAAAAGAATTTGGGATACAACAAAGGTTTTCAAAATCTAAATTTCAAAGAGAAGTATGCATAAAACATCCTTCAATTTCCAAATGATGACTAACGAATTCAACAAAGTTTTCGGGAAGGCATTTTTAACTAGAAGAATTAGCCATTATAGAAAAAAATTCAAACTAATAGTTCTCTGAATTTCTTTTCCACATTTTTTAAATGAGAATTATACAACACCTTAGATATAACAATGCTAGCGATACGTAAATATAAAAATTATTACATATTATGAATAGCAGGTTTCCAGAAAAAAAATTTGAAAAAATAGTAAATAGTATTGCAATGGGGGAGTGTGTTGTTCGTGTAATAGAGGAGAATGCTGTACCTTCGAGTGGTTATACCTTTGACCACCAGACCAATGGACAAAATATTCTAAAAGGTTTGTAGTACAAAAATTAACTATTAGTTGCTTAATTTTAACTTGCTGCTATCTTAAAAATATGGCTATTTTGATGAATAAAATTATTCATCTGATTTCCCTAATAAAAAATAAGTATTACAAACAAAACAATTTGCTTCATATCAATCCTTGAGACAATTAAGAAATGATATTAGTCTATACATATTATATACAAAGGAATATAATTGTTTATTGCAAATTCTGATTTTTCAATTGAAACCAAAAATCAGCCACAGACGTTTAGATGTGAAAATATAGCATGTTGTACTTTTAGTAACTATGATGTATAGCTCCTTTGACCACTTGAAAGGTACAATATTTCATATTTATAGGAATAATTTCATCCAAGATAATTCCCTGAAATTATGAGGCAGATGGTAATTTTTGTATGCCACATGAATTTTGTATTTAGTCTTATGATCTATTTTCATTCCAATCTGCAAAACTATTGTAATAAAGTTAAGTAAATACTCTCTGGGAGTTCAAAGTTTTCTATTTTTATTTCTCTATCGGATGAAACTTTACTCTTGATTGAAAATTAATTAAAATATTTCTGAGTTTTGAGCACATTTTAATCTATAATTTGACATATAATATTGTACTATCACTTATTTCTAAGTGGTTCAATCTTTAGATTATTTTTCATCTACGAATCTTTTCTTTCGGGATTACTTTTCTACTTTTAGACTACTTTTCAACTTTTAATTTACTTCACATGACTACTTTTATTCACTTACTTACGCACTTTAAACCAAGATCTTCAGGAACCACATATCCGACCAAATCTGAAACTCTGCTCTGTTACTTCTTGACAACCACAAAACTCACGCAATTGTTTTTGTTATCGAGATGACAGAAAAAAAATAGAGCGATTATCATGATAATTTATCCTCCAAACAAGCATTGAATACAGCCGTTAAACAAAGATGTGTTCGACCCATTGAAAACTTATTACAACCAAGCAATGAAAAAAAAGAGAAGAAATTGCTAACTCCAAGTAATAGATGTAAACAAGAAGCGGTTAAATTGGTCTTCTAAATCTGACTCCAAATAATATCATGGAAGAGTTCAATGTTATAGGTTATAAGTTTTGTTCTCTTTAAAAAATATTTTGGCTAATGATAAATTTCGGCATTCACCTGTAACTGATAGGTAGATAATTCATCCGTACCTCATGCACGATTCAGTCAATGTAGGATTGCCAATACAGATTGACCCCACCTTTGATCTATCTTAATAAAACTTACCTCCCTATGTTGTATCTTTGACCCTCATGTAAAGTGTTTTTCGAAACATAGTTAAAACTATTAAAATTGAAATTTTTTGTTCTTTTTTTTAAATATTCTACAAATGCAAAACTAAACAGAATTAAGATTAGCGTTTGCAATAGAATTGTTAATTCACATTTCAAGCAAACAAATTAATATTGAAAAGTAGTCAAAGATGAAACATTCTGATCTCTATAAAGAAGAGTAAAAATGAAGAAGTAATTATTATTTTATTTGGGATTTTTTTAATTTCAAAAAATCCATTTTATATTTATAAAAGGAATATAAAATATACATTTCAAGAAATGGCATTTAAAGTAAGATAATTAAATTTAAATTTGTAAAATTTTAAATAACAACTAAAAACCTAAATGTTCAACAACATTTAACCATTTTCTGTTTTATTAGCAACTGATTCTACGAAAGCGAACCTATATTAATTAGCAATTAATTCTTATTACTTTCTCGCATACGAAATTTTCCGGCGTCCTGGCACAGAGGTAGCGCGTCTTTCTCGTGATCTAGGCGTCCTAGTTTCGAGTCCAATCAGGGCATGGTTGCTCTTCTGTGTACTATCTGTGAGATGTATGAATGAACCCCCCCCTGTAAAAAGGGGCTGTTCAATCGGCTGGGATGAGTGAGTAGCAAAATCTTACTCTTGGCCCTAGTTGGTACTATTTCAAAACAAGAGACTCTCATTCAACTTAAAATAGCTGACGGTCGTTAGCGCTCTTGTCCATGGCAAGTGCCATTAGTAACCATAAACAATAGTAACATACGAAATTTGCAAAGAGAAAATGACTCAAGGTCAAGATTTTTACGAATTTCTACATTTTAGACCTATTTGATTCCAAAAAATGCATTTTTGAAATTATATCTAACTGTCTGTTTTTAAACACAGTAATTAAAAAGTACTATGATATAGATGGATGAAATGTCGTATATAGACTTAAAACCACATTTGTAGCTTTCTAACAAATTTTGAACTTAGAAGTCTGTCCGTTCGACTTCCAAGCACAAGTAAATGGATAACTACCAAACGTAAAGAAATAGATAAACAAATTTGGTTCAAAGGTTGATATATAAAATGTAGATTTTTATTAAATGTTAAACTAAATATATCTAAGAGTTAACTGTCTATCATTCAGTACTTTTAAATGCATGTAAATGCAATAAAACAAAATGGTTAAATCAATGAAATTTGACATGTGATCTTGTGACTATAACTGTAGCTCCCTGTCGAATTTTGATTTTAACTGGTCAGAAAAAAAAGCCCTCAAAATATCAATCGATTTTCGGTTACATGTGTGTTAACCGAATGGCAAGATTCATCACTAAAAAATAAAAAAAAAGATATGGAGGAGAGATAACACTTTCATTAGAGGATATGCGAGCAAATTTTGGCGAGACAATATCTGGCGTTTTTTGTCAAAGATTTAGTTTAAAAGATTGTCATCATTTTTAAATCAGATCCATTTAAAGATTGTCATCCTTTTTAAATCAGATCCATTTAAAAGATTGTCATCATTTCAACTCGATCCATAACTCAAATTAATAAAGAATTTTAGAATCTTTGCAGCTATCTTGAGTTTCATGATTCCAATTAATGAAACTGATAGTTTTTCATATTTTAAGTTCGCATTCTTTACATTAAAGCGATATATTTTAAAGAATATTGACTCAATAAATCATTCTAATTATAATTACCTGGTAATTGGTAATCCAAGTTTGAATCGAATGAACTCAGCAGATGTTAATTGTATTGTATTGTTTGCGCTTGAATTAAATGGACCTTTCTTCTTTGAGAATACCATGACTGGTGAAATTTATCTGACCTTACAACAAGAATGCGTTATGCCACGGATTCATGTTTTTAAAAATGAATGGTACTTCCATTAGGGTTGAGCGCATACGCATTATTATAAAAAGGTTCTATCTTGATGAAATTGTTGTGAAAATTGGTTAGGACGAAGAGGTTGCATTGAATTTTTCTCGTATTCTCAGGATGACCTGAAAGATTTCTTTTTGGGGAATGCGTGCAACATAACATATTTATAAACAATAGTCATTGTAACTATTTGTGTTCCATATCTCCTTCTAAAGAACTGCTTCAAATTTATACAAATTTTGCACACTTATAAGAATACTGTCACATTTTCAACGGGCCAAATTTAATTAAATATCCAATTAACTGGAAATTAACTGAAATTTTGTCATTTTACTTCGGAAAAAAGTTTTGTAAAGTATATTTTGATATAATCATAAAATTCGAAGTTTTGCTTTCTAAATTATATTACTTTCCTTTCTGCGTAATATTTTTCAATTGTAATTTTTTTTTGAGATACTTAAAAGCATTATTAACTTTTAACTAATTAATTACTGTTCTTTAAATTTCTATTTCATTTTATTCCCCATATTTTTACCGACCTTTTATTTGTTTCAGATCAGAGGGAAGGCAATAAAAGTAAAGTTCTTGCGAGTAAAGGAAATCGATGGTTACAAATTATGAGAAATTAATCCATATTTTTATTTATGCCTTATTTCTACAAAAATTTCGGAGTAAATTATACTGAAAAAAAAACTGCTCTATCTTAAAATTTTTCTTTTTTCTTCGATATTAGTTCCATTTTTGTGTAGTGTTTCATTTAATAATTATTAGTTATTTAGAAATTTATTACAAATTATTCTGAGGTAAAGGAATTAATATTTTCTCTTATTCTGTACAATGCCAAGTCTTAGAACTTCTTTATCATTATTTTTTATTTCTCTTTTATTTCCATAGATTTATCTTAAAAAAAGTATCGTATTTTATAAAATCTTATACCGTATATAATTTTATCTTAATTCCTTTATCTTGAAATCTCTATTTTGTATTATAAAATTTTATAAAAATTAGTTCTTGCGTTAAACATATTAGGCAGTAACTCAATAAAAGACTAATTATACAACTATAATCATTATTTTTCATCTGACCAGCTTCACGTAAAGAGTATAATTGGTTTCTGAGCGATAATACTTTTAAGTGCCAATTGATATGCTTAGAAAAGATATAGTTTGGAAAAAAAGGTGAATTAGGACTCATTCATGCATTCACTTCGCATCAGCAATGATCATCATGTTATAACTGCTTTTCAAATAATTGGATTAGTTTCGATGTTGGCGAACGCTTTTAGTCATTTGAACCTACCTGAGAGTTACGTATAGTAGGAGTATTCCTTTTGTATTCGAGTGATACTGCAAATAAAATAAGATGTTTAGAGAAACTTTTCCAATAATTTGGATAAGACATTCATAATAGGGATTGTTAAAGAATTCTTTTAGTCATCTGACGTTAACAAGAACCAAGAACGTTAACAAGGTGGATTATTTCGAATTCGAGTAATACTGCAAATAAAATAATAAATGGCATTTGCTTTCAAGGCTACATATATCTGCAATTGAAAGTCCGACTCAAGTTTAAAGATTTCAATTTTAAGAATTAAATGGATTAAGCATGTATGTTTAGAGATTGTAATGAATATATAAAACACTATTTATAATATTAATGACAATTGAAGCAAATTCACCAGTTTAACTCTTTGCAGTCCGAAAAATAATTAAATGCTAAATTATTCACCTAATAAAAAGATTTGTTTATTGCTATGAAAAATAAATATGCATAATATAAATATACGAATTTCTTTTAAAAATTAATCTACATCTCTTAACCATTATGTAGCCGTTTTTAACAATTAAATGTGAAAAATAAATAAATAAAACGTCAAAATGATGCACAGTCGTGAATGTCGAGTCACACTCGACATCGAACCACAAAGGGTTAAAAGCTCTATCTTGAGCAACGATTTTGTAATATTGATAGATTATCATTTATAAGCACCAACGTCCAGCCATGATTTTTTCTTACACTTTGAAGTAGTTTTTCCAAATACTCCCATTAATGTCCTCCATCCAAAGCCCAGGTGTACATTCAAGTTTAACACTTTGCTTTGCTCAAATCATGAAGTCATTCTATACAAATGCATCATTTCATATATCAAGCTTAAAATTTTCAAGAATATTTTGTACACACATCAAATATTTCAATCACATTCTGTTTTATAGATTTATTCATGTTATTCAGATAAGTGAATTCACCCTACATAGTATATTACAATTTTTTCTGAAACTACAACCCTCTTGACTTAATTAAAGTTCTGAAATCCAAGAATTATGAGTATGAAGCCTAATTGCAAGTTTATTTGCAGTTCGTTGTATTTGAACTTGTGAGTTAATTATAAATATATTGACAAAATGGATGTTTGGGGAGTGAAATACCAGCTCGGATTTCGCACTTTTATTGTTCAAAAGTAAAAGTTCTGATTCATATATTCTACTTATTTCTTAAAAGATGGATTTTAATTTTAGATGGAGTTAAAGAAATCTCGAGGTGTGTTTTTTTTAATCCTACTGTTAGCTCACACTCTCCCTATATATATATACATCTTGTTCAAATTTTCAATCGTTAATAAAATACTTTTTATTCATCCACTTCAGCTCAAGTAAATTTTTTAAAACTTGTAGTGGATAGCATTTCATGTTAATATAGTTTTTTCAAATGTTAATTCATTGAACTTTTTTAATTAAAGAAAAACTAGCTTTCTTGCAAAAAATCTTCATTCTCTACCGCCAAATAAGTAATGAATTTAGTTTGTTCTTCCCCCGCTTTAATGAGGTTAGGCTTAATATGTTTTCGGCCGATTATTTTAAACGATTCTGTTTATTTTCTTAATGTTTGATGCATTTCAAATTAAACATTGTTAATTAATCGATTTTTCGAATTCATTGTGAAGTACTTTCGTATTAAAATGATCCAGAATAAAGAAAATTGAAAATTTCAAATCGATATTGCGTTTCTCCAACTGGCGTAGAAAATTCTAGCATTTTGCGTTGCCTCAAATGTATTTGAATCCTCAATTGGCGTTGAAAATTGAACGCCAGTATAATTTTTTGATCAATTATTTATAGTAAGTGTAATGGTTAGGCTGGGATAGCCTGGTTGTTATGGCGTTGAATTTGCATCCCTTGGAAAGAAAATTAAAAATTTCTCATCTGTATTATGTTATCCCAACTAACGTAGAAAATTCCCGCATTTGCGTTGCCTCAATCGGCGTTGAAAATTCAACGCCCATTGAGTGTGTTCTGAGTCTGTTCTGTTTTATTTTCAATGGATACGAACTTGATTTTGTTTTAGCTAGATATAATTTTTTGATCAATTAATTATATTAATTGTAATTATTTAATAAAAAATAACTAAAATAAAACTTTCCTTTGTTAACTTAAGAAGGGATTGATTAAACTTTCTTTATAATACTAGTTTTAAATTTTTATCTTATTTTTTCCTTTATGAAATATTTCAAAAATGCACTAAATATATCCTTTTAACTACTTGTTGAGTGATTTGTTTCTGTATTATCCTGTTAGTGACAAATTTCTTAATACATATTGGAATAAAATTCAAATATGAGAAAATAATAATCATATTTATTTCGCAAGGGGAGGAAAAAACCTTATGACTTAATAATACAGAAACTGTATCATTTTATATGGAGAAACTGGCATACAGTATCTATAATGTCTCTAAAAATAGGTAAAATTATCAAATTTTGTCAACCAACTCAAGGTTTCTGTATAAGAAATACAGTTGTGAAAATGAGAGAAAATTGTGTATTGCTTCTGCTTTTTCAAGATATAAGACTGAGAAAGTGGAGTAAAAGAAAACACTTTAACCATTTTACTTTTAAGTCGTCACTAAGGAATTTAGCTAATTTGCTTGATATTGCTTCGATCATAAACAAGAGATTCTTAGTTTTTCATTCATAATTTTCAAAAGATACACAAGATATATATTTTTATACTATTTTTTTTTACTTTTATACACTTTTAAAACGACGTTTCTCTTTTTTTGAGTGTGTGTGTGCTTCAAGTTATAGAGTTCATCTGCAAAATTTCATTTTGGAAGTAAAGTTTTATTCTCTGTTAAAGATTTAATAGAAATGGAAAGTAACATTAATAAATTTCTATTAATAACTTTTCAATCAATATCCTCAAGTGGTAACGAGAAGTAGAGTAATGCTTCGAAGAAAACTGACATGGAATGTGACGTATTTTATGTATTTTATATCTTGACTTAAATTATTACAGAAATACAACGCTCAGAAATGACATATCGTAGGCATAGAATAGAAGTTTTAAGTTACAATCAGCCGCTATACTTGTTATCAACGGTAGTCACTGAACTGTGAAATGCATTTTAAACATAGTCAACATTGAGTGATTAAGTGTGACTCTTGATAACAATCTCTGAAATAAAATCTAACTTCCCTATTTTACTAAACTTAATTTCTTGGAATAAAAAAGCGTCACAACAGAATGGTGAATTAATCTGTTTGGATTTTCTACTGATAAAAATATTTTAGGGAAAATTGTAAAAAATGCGTAGATTTCTCTTAAAAAATAAAAACAATTTATCTCTTCTTCAAGCACTGAATCGATATTTTTTAAATAAAAGGAAGGATCAACGCTTAGCTTTAAAACAAGCTATCAAAGAGTGTTTGTAAGAGATAAGCAGCCAATTTGTAGCTAACTCATAGTTTGTGCTTTAAGGTTGGATTAATTGCTGCTGTCTTCAGATATAATTATACAATCGTATAAATCAAGATTAATGACAGGGAACATGAACGATGATTTAAAACATTTTATTGAAAAAGTATTTTTCCTTTTGAGATTTACATCTCCATGTATTTACTTTGTTTCTTGAATTCATTAAAAGTAGATTTCTAAATTCGTTATATTTAGAAGCAGATTTTTTAATGCGAATCATTATAGATATTCCTCATAGCTCAGATATTCTTCTGATCCATCTTATAATGATACGTATTAAATGATTTTTTTTAGATAATGAAACATACAAAAAAATTTCAATCAAACAAATCAATTTTTTTCTCTGAAATTAGAGACTGTAATTTTAATACTTAAAAAAAAGATAAATTTCCAAATATAGGGTGTTTATTAATTATTGTCGGGGTTTCCGTACCTCATAACTTTCAAATAAAAAATATTTCGCAAAAACTGATTGCGTATTCGTAAATTACAACTCAAAGAATTTTATTAATTATATTAAAGTGCACAAAAAGCTTATTAAAAGCTTATATTAAAGCTTGCACAATTTTCACTTTGTTGGTATTCAGCTGAAGGCGATTATGGAGAACGTACCATATTGTCGTATGCGGCATATGCAACTGCACAGCTGGTTGTCTCGTTGATTTTCGTGGACTGCTAGTAAACATTTTTTGAATGCAATCAACATTTTCTTGCGTAGTGCTCGGTCTTCCCGCTCCCTTTCGGTGTAGAACGCTACCAGTTTCCTGAAATTGTGTTAACCACCATGGATAGAATTACCAGAAGGAGGATCTCTCTTGTACGTGGTCCTGAATCGACATTGAGTAGTTATGACTGATTTAGTTTCGAAAAACCACAATACACACATTGCTTTTTCTTGCACGGTTACCATTTTTATTTATGACGTCATAATTACCCAGACTGCAAATGCGCTAAGATTGCATTGCTGTCACGTAAAATTCTTTGAGTTGTAATTTACGAATACGTAATCAGTTTTTGTTTAATACTTTTTATTCGAAAATTATGTGGTACGGAAAACCCTACAATAATTAATGAACACCCTGTATATTTTATTTAATAGCATGACTGAAGTTGTCCTAGTTATATGAAGAAATTTCTATAGTGTTAATATATGATAAATTATTTACTAAGTCTCACGTATCAACGACAAATATTCATTACATATCACGTTCAGCACGTAATCTTGCCAAGGTTTAATATTAAACTTTCTTTTCACTTTCCAGTTTTATGATGCAACGTTTGAAGGCTGTTAAGTAATTTGGTATCTGATTATTATTCTGCTTAAAAAAACAATGTTCAAACTATTTTATTGTGACATCTTTTATGTACTTACAGAACTGCAATGGCAATTTCATATAAATATCTCCTTTATTCAGAAGAAGAAAACTTTTCAGTTAAATTTACCATTTTTTATATATTTTCTTGCTTTCTTTCTCTCATATAAAAACAGTAATTTATATAAGCTTTAAACATCTTCATTTTTGTAGGAGATAAAATTCTGCAAGAAAATAGATGTTAATAAATGTAACATATTTCTGTTCGCCGACTGTTTCTCTACGAATTTACTTTTAAATTAATATAAAAAGCAGCAGTTTTATAATGAATTAAATAACATTTAAAAATGAGAAGCATTTTTATTATGTCTAATCCCGATAGGAGACTTCTGTGTAAAAGGGAAATATCAATACCGTTGAATTGTTTCATTGATAGCAAGCCATTGATCCCTTTCAAAGAACACACGTCAACTTCACTACTTGAATAATTTCAGTAGAATTGTTTCGAAGATTTTTTTTTCAATAATATTAATATGAACTCAACTAGGATCATCTTTTTTTTTTATTCCACATTATCATTTTTTTGCAATTTAAGCTTAATGTTTATTTCTAATTTGATTGGAAAACAGTATAACTTTTGATTAAAACAACGGTAAACGTTGTATTTAGTGAAACATACAAAATTAACCAATAGTCCCATTTTCAGAAACTGCAAGAATGTGTAATTATACGACTAACACTTACTGAAAATTTTGATTTCCATACATGCATTTTTAGTGAGTTTTCAAAATTTTCATATGTCATAAGCAAAATTTATGAGAGAATTTTCAAAATTAAATTAAAATATAAACAATCTAAAGTGTGCTATTATTACATGAATATAAGAATTTAAATTTTGTACCATGAAATAACACTTAATGTTAAATGATTACGATTCAAAACAGAGTTAACTTATCCGAAACAAATTAAAGGTGAAATCTATTTGAAAAATTTTACTAGTCATAACGCATTAATTAATTAATTGATATTATAATAAAAATAATTCAAGGACCTTATACACCTTACAATAATTTAATAGTTTAAAATATTTAGTAAACTTAAGTATTTTAAAATTATCATATGAAAGACAATTTCTAATTGGCATTTCATCTTGTCTCACTTATAAATACTCAATTAATTTTTAATTTATCTTTCACAAGATAACGTCCATATTATATTGTTGGTCCTCTTTTAAAATAAATACATCGTTGGTTCATACTAATATAATTTTTTTCAGAATCACCCTTTGAATTTTATGTCAAGATACTAAAATTGATTGGGACCATCAATTAATAAAAAGATTAATTAATAAATAAAATCTTTAGTTTTTTACAAGAATGGAATTTATGAAGCCTTTTTTAAATTCTGAATAATAATTCTGAACTTTCAAGTCGCAAACAATAAAAAAATTATAACATTATTTTCATTAATTAACTTTTTTATTGTTCAATGAGAGTTATTTCTAAATGAAAAAATCAGTATTTAAATACATGAATAAAATCAGTTCTCTAAATAAATAAAAAAAATATTTTCTAAACTTAGACTAAGCAAAAAAAAAGAAGTTCTTCTTAAAAAGACAATAAGTAATCTATCCAACCATATTCGCATTTGAGGTATTTAAAATAAGTAAATGCACCATGCCTAATTTTTCATTTTGAAATCTGTTGCTATAATAACATAGTATTTATCTTTAATGCAAGGAAATACTGTTTAACTGAGATTTTATGAGTAAAAGAATACAGAAAAAAAGTTAGATTTCAATCTTATAGCAGTTTTTAATCTCACGCCGAAAGAAAGTCAGTGAAGGGCCCCACTAGTCCTCGGGCATGCGCCCGGTTGAACGACCTTACGGATGCTAGTGATTGGTTTTAAAGATATAACCCCTTCTTCATCATCTGAACATCGCTTTCATCAGGATGTTTATGTTCTCAGCACTTGTATTGCACGGAATAGAGGAGTCTGTAAAATTCCGTTTATTCCCTTGATTTGATATTATACTATGTTTAGATGTGAATATTTATTTTAGTTTTGTTTCACTCAGCTCACTTTTTTTCAAGTCTTCTTTCAGTTTTTTTCTTTCATTTTCTTTTTTTATATACAGTAGTGTAAATTGACAGTATGACCTCTATCTGTGAATTTTCAGGATGCGACCCCGTAAAGAGTAGGTCATTAGCATCCTTATGTTCATCCTTTATAAAAATAACAGCTCGTGTCGAGACCTTCTAAGATTGTGGATTCGGCCATTTTACCAATTCTACCATCCTCTAACAGTGCGAGTCGTATAGATGTTATTAGTTCAGCAGTTATATTTTAAATACTTTAGAAATACAACTTACATCAACTCAGAAATTCTGTTGTAACTAGGTACTTCTGTACCCAATACTAAGCGAAAGAAAAGATAAATTGTAAATTAAGGAAAATTAAAGCTATTTAGTTTGATCCTTAAAGTGATCTAGTTATTTTTATTGTAACTACAGAATTGCACTTTCCACACTAGCTTAAATTGGGTAGTGCCTCATGTTTTAAGCAACATAATTTTTATTCTTTTCTGAACAACCTCTTTTCTAGACGGCCTAATGTGACTTTTGATCTGATTATCGCTTTGGGGGGAGAAGTATATCCAACATTGCTTATACGTAATTTAAAAATTGGTCAGAAAACCCTTCTTATTCTAATTGATAGATATAAATACATTAGGTCGTAGATTGGTGTATCAACATTTGACTTAGTTTGAGAATACCACAACTGAGAAAACGAAGTTTATATCCTTATAGAAATGAACACATCATGACTACAGAAAAGATTTGAATTCAAGGAATTGAGCGAACTCTCTTAAGTATACAATTAGTTTTAATAAATTACGACAATTCGAATATTTCAAGCAGTATAAAAAATTCTTCATTTGTGTAACCTAATTTGAAGTTTGAAATATAACTATTAATTATGTATTTATCATTCAAAGCATATATTTTTAAAATAATTTTCGTATATATGATTCCATTTCTTCACCTTGACAGCGGATAAACCAGATTATCAGGAATTTATAAAGCAGTTGGGCTATTTTTAGTTCTTTGAAATACTTTCCCAACACCATTAAAACCAAAAAAAGTAGCTTTATTTTTCAATTATAGAAATAAATTTTCATTTTATATAAATGTTAAATTTAAATTAATTAATTTAAAATTTGTAACGTGAATCACCTGACCCAATTTTTAAGCTAGATCTATAATTAAATACTATTTGAATCTCCTTAGGTTTCTTTTACATCCGATCATAAAATGTTTTGAGAGCATTGCAGAAACTTGTTATTTCGCTATGCTGAGCCATTTGAAAAGAATCAGTTTTGCTGTTATTTCTCGATTCCTTTAGAGATGCCATTGAACTTTTACAAAAATAATGCCATTTGTATTATTGTTTCATTAGTAATGGATTTTCCTTTATTTAGCAAAAGAAAGATAAATAATTGACTGGCTCCAATATAATGGTACCTGCATTATCAATTGCAGATGTCCAAAATGCCATTCAGGTGTGAATTTTCTTTCAGATAAAAAAAAATCTAAAATATCTTGAATCCAACAACTCATAAAATTCAACAAAAGAGCTCGTTATTTATCGTGTAGGTTAATGACACCAAACTGCGCGTTCTTGGGATTCTAGAACCTATTTCATAACATTATTTACTACACGGAGTCTACAGAAATAAAAAATAAAGGAATATTGGAAACAAACTCTTTTTCATTTAAAAATATTTAGTTAATTCTATTTTGACATAAAATACCAAATTTTATACCCATTTTATAAAAAATAAATATAAGCAATTAATAATTTTAAAAAAATCCTAACGTTGGTTTTCCTTGGTGTTGTCACTCTATGGAGATGGGGATAGTCAAAATAAAATTAAAAGTTATTTTCAATTATTTTCATTTCCATACCATCTTTCGTGTTTTTCGAGTTCTGGCTTCCTTATTGCTTATGATTTTCAACTGACTAATGGGATTCGCCAATTGGAATTGTGTGCAATTGAGTCTCAATTTTTAATTTCGCAAACTTTCACATTTTTCGATCTAGATTTTTCTTTGTTTAGAGAACTAAAATATTTTTTGAAGAATAAATATTTGAAACCTTTATCGGACATTTCTTTTTTAATATTTTATGTACCACTAGTATAAACATGCTCTGATGTAGATGATTATGATTCTGGAAGGGCTTGCTTGAATCATAATCTCCATTTTCAGCAGTTGGAATATTACAGCAATATTCATATATTGCCTTCCTCCTGCTTGAATATTTTTTTCCTTCGTGCTGTTTTCTGAGCTTCAGCTTTCTTGCAATTTTTTTAATTCTCAGCTTAAATCATTGTTTTATGTTACCTCGAGGAATTTTGTTGACTTTCACTTTGGAACTTTTAAACAGTGTAAACTTTCATATTTACCGACTTAGGATTTTTTTGTTTAAAATGCTTAGTTATTTTTAATTTTCTTTTTTAAATAAATATCTGATTCTTAATGAGGCTTTCTTTTTCTAGAATTTATACCATAATACTGCCCTGAATATCTTAAATGTTGCAAATGACAGACTAAGCTGTGTGTAAATCAAACATTCGATTTAAGAACTTAGGAGCTTCGTCAGAAGTTGGCTCTTGTAAAATGATTGCATCTGCAAACATCAACACTTCTCTGTAAGTTCACCCCATTATTACCATTTGTTTTTAGGTATTCTTTTTCCCTTCATTTAATTATTACTTTGCCAAAACATTAAATATGGCCGTGCGGGATTTGACAACGATGAGATTATCTGTGGAGACCCCTGGACGGTTTGTCGTTTCTTTCTTTTTCCCTATTCATTTTCTTCCACCTTGTGCTCATCCAGCTTTAGACAATTTAATGTTATAGGCACCTGAGTTCAGGATGGCGTTATGTTCTGTTATTTCCCTTCTCCAACATAAAAAAAAACTTACAGTCTCTCATAGGAAGGAGCAACATTGTCTATACAACCGAGTGTGATAAGTATGTAGTTCAAGTTATTCCCCATTCTGAAAGTAGAAATAAATTTCGTGCATGGCAGTTTTAACTTTTAACATTTTTTTCCAGCATTTAGAGTTTATTCTTGTACTATATGGAAGCAAATCTATTGCGTTAGCGTACTGCTTTGAATCATTAATCTCATAGACTCAACTTTCAGTTTTTAACCGTCAGTTTGAAATAAAGTGTTAATTTCCCTAGCCTTTTTATTGCTGAATTTGAGATTAATATTCCATATTTGAATTCAAATTCTTGACTTAATTGTAAGATAGATTTTAAGCTTTGCAACTAGTTATGTAAGTAAACTAATTCGAACATGCAGATCGAATTAGATAATTTACATAGCTAATGCCAGCTGTTAGGCCGAAGGCTTGGATATTTTTATCCATTCTTTTGTACCTGGTTTGCACTTTAATTGCAAGGCATTGATTTTTCATTGCCTGAAAAATTTAAATAAACTTGTGATTTGTATTTTCTAGCCAAAGAATCATAAATTATTCCCATTGCATATTATAATAAAGCGCAGCAACTTTCATAAATTTACGTTTATTTCCTGTTTTATAAAGGCAGGATATGCATGTCTGTACCTTTAGAAAGTAAAATTACATTTTAATAAATAAAAGATAAGTAGAAGTAATAATTACTTATACGAATTAATCATACGCTATCAATTCAAAATAATCCTCCTGTGGCGATTCCCGTGATTGAAAACTATGGCAGATAGCTAAAAAATCAATTTCAAAATTGCAAATCATCAATGCAAAACCAATGCAGTAATAATTATATAAGTTAAAGACTTTTCATCAAAACACATTTCAAAAAGACCAAGCCGTCTTTTTAAACTTATGATCGAGCTGAATTTCTCATACTGTTGCAGTTTCGATAGATACCTATATATAAAACAAGTATAAAAGATTATTCACACTTATAGTTTAAACGCTTTGTCATCTATAATGCGGTTTTTTATTAGTTTACATTAAAGAACTTAAAGCCATATCTATATAGGTTTTTCTGTATCTTAAATACCATCAATCATTATTTACAGATATGGGCTTCAGAAATCTCAATTATGAGCTACGAAAATCCTAGATATTTGGTGTATATTCAACAGTTTTTATTATTTTGATTTATTTTTTTACCTTATCGTCTTAAATTTTCATGTTACTTAATTCGAATTGTTTCACTTCTATGTGTTCCAGCTCCTTATTTCCGTTTGAACTGCAGATAAATATTTTTTCAATTAAATGATTACACATTTTAAGTTCTAGAACATTGCTTCAACAACAGTTGAATAAACAGTCTTAAGAAATGAACAAATACAAACATCATTTTTTGTGATGAAAAAGTTTTTTTTTTTAAATTTAAGCCTTCTTGAATTTTTTTTTCATAATTTTTTGTAGGATTCTTTAAATAAATGGTTTATTCAATGGCTTTTATTTATTATCAACTATAAAAAAAGGAATGAAATGATAATACACTACTTCTTTAAAGGATAATACGTATGGTGGACAAAAATGATTTTTTTACACCTCTCCCTTTTATCATATTGATAATTCAATTTTCCTTCTTTGAATACGTCACAGTTGTGACACATAATAATTATCGATTATAACTGGAATGGAAGTGATGTAGATACTACCATTTGCCGTAAGTTGAAATAGGTATTTAAATTATGCATATAGTTAGAAGATGAAAAATGTTCTCTTTTTGTGGACGTTTTTTTTTTCTATTAAATTTGTGTTCCTTTTATTATTTCCTGTATGCTATGAAATTAATGCTAACGCTATTTGTTGTTTTTAAAACCATTGTATATTCTTTTATTCAGTGCTTTATATAATAATAATTTATTATTAGTTATATAATTAAATATTTAATGAATTAAATATGAAAGACAATTTTTAAAACAAAAAGTGGCTAGCATGGATTAGTTCTACCTATATATTATTTCTTGAATGCTTCTTTAACATATAAGTCTGCGCCATCCTATTTGACAGAATTCACAGTTCTATGTTAAGTACCAATATTGTGTAACCCTTCCCTTATCGACCAAGAACTTAAAGGCCAATGGATAAATTATCCTTGAACTTTTTTTTATCATCCATTGGAGTATAATTCTATTTCTCCTCGCTGCAAGGAGCTAACAAAATAAAATTTTTAAAAACACCTCAAGAATAGATAAGAGTTAATTGAATTTTTCAGGTTTCCTCGAACTGAAGCCACATAGTGCTGCGGTTAAAATCTTAAGAGGTCGGATCTGAATTAGCATAATTTATAAGAAGCAATTTCGGTCGACATTTCGAAACGCGTATTTTCCTGTCGTCCCAAAAGTAAGAGGTCACTTAATGCGTATGACCACTTAATGCGTAAGACAATATGTTATTTGAGAGAGATTTAATCGTATATTTGTGTATATAGAAAATTTAAATTAATGTTAGATATTTTTAATAATTATAATGGTGATTTTTACTGCTTTTTTCACATTTTTAATGCTCAAGTTTTTTGAAGTTTTGGGCTCCAAGGAATAATATTTACATATAAATTGACGTATATTCCATGACTTTATACCAGTAAAAGACATTGTTATCAGAAAATTATCTAGAAGATAAAAAAAATCACATTTCAACAATATAAAAAATAGAAGGATCGCACAATATATTACTATCTAATTTTCAGGTAGTATTATAGACCTTTCTCTTTCTGTTACATTCCAAGTATGCGTCTACTTTAGTTTAAGAATGCTAATGACAGTCCTTCTTATTAGGAGTATATCATGTGCCAGACATAGAGTGAAATGTTCTAAAACTTTTAATCTCTTCCCACCTCCCCCTTCATGAAGTCTATTTGTGTTTTAGAATTAATCAAAAAGATTTAGTTTATATAATTTTCATATACTTGAATTTTGTATACTTTTGAGAATCCTCATGATGCTAGAATTTTAAAAAATCGCTTAAATTTTTAATCAAGCAAAAGACCGTGGAGTTTTTTATGGACTTAAGATAACAGTGAATTCGAGATTTTATCTCCAACGAATAGAGTAAATAATGAAACTGTTGATTCGTCTTTAAGGAAGATAAATCAAAAATTTTATAGTTAAGATAGATAATAAACACTGTATGTCCTAAAGGATCGATTTCGATGAAATAAAGTATATCGACTATAAAATGAATAAAGATAGGCAGAAAATTGGTAAAGATACCATTGCATATTTCATCCTACAATAAATAAAAAGTTGACCAGTTTGATTATCATTCAATAGCTTATTTTATTCATTTCATGGGTGAAAATGACTTTGGCTATTATTAATGGAAACTCAACCACCTGCTTGAATTTTGATGACATAACCTTTGCCTGTTTAGGGACTTTAATTTCCATGAAACCATCTTGACGAAGACAGGGTATCAAACAAACTCAAGGAGAATTTCTAAAGCTTCACAAAAAGAAACATACTACTATAAAAGAAAAAACGATGAAGAAAATGGTAGCTAGAAACCAGCGCAACGAAACCAATTATTTGTAATAAATATGACATTAGGCTGGGTTAAAGATCTTTCTCCCATTCCACTTAAGAAAGAACGAATAGCGTTATATTGTATCATCGTCCTATTTTTAGAAAGCAATGCGAGGTATTTTGCACTGAAAAGGTCATTTTGAAAGCGGTTTCTCTATTGCAATTCTGTAATTAAAAAAAAAGATGTATTGCAACGACTCTTTTATTTTAATTCAGTAATGGAACAATCTGAAGAAAAAAAATCGCAATAGTTATTGACACACCGCCACCTATTGACAAAAAAAGTATTTTTTTCCGTTTACAGAGAAGCAATCATTCATAATAAATATCATTTAATTCATTGGAAGTCATAGAATCGGCTTTACAGCCTTCTGAATAGGCGAACTTTAGTTATAACACCTCTGCATGTGTAAACTTCAAACGAGATTGGAAAGGAGCCAGGAAGAATTTGGAATAAGACAGCAAATAGAAAGTAAATTTTTAAATTAACATTGTTTTAATTGGTCTATGAAATCCTTCCCTTAAATGTACCAACAGCTTCCTTAAGTTCCCTATACCTTGGCTAGTGAAACTATTGGACGTGTTTTTTCTAACGTAATAAAACATCTGGCCTCAGTTCATTTCTCAGAGCTCTGTTAAAATTCTTTTGGTTAAAGACTGTCGTACTTAGATAGCAGGAATTTACAAAAAATATTGCATTAAGTTTTTAAAAAGTCCTTCTCTGGCTCTTACTTATTCATAGTATGCATTTGCCATCTAAGAGAAAAGATGGATACTAATTTGCTTCTTTTGGTAATGGAACAACACCTGAAATGGATATCAAACCCTGATTTTTGTAAGAAAATATCCTTCGATTCTCTACTAAATCACTCTAGAAATTAAAATACTTCACCACTCATTCTCTTATCATTATCATACTCTTATACTCTCATACACTTATCATAAAGTATAAAAAATTTAATTATTGTTTTGATTGGAGGCTTTAGTCTCTTCGCAAGAAGCACGCCTCTGTAAAATTTTGAAATGAGGTTGGAGTCATGGAAAAAAAGGGAACCAGTGCGGTACAGTATTTGAGCTTTTTTTCCTTTTTTGCGACTTATTATTTGAACTGGTTTCCATATGTTTTATATATGCGTATTTCAGTAGTGTAGCTGCTATGAAGGTGAATCTTCTGCTTCTGCTTACTTTTTCTATTTGAATATTTTCGTTTACTTTTTAAAAAAAATATTTAACTCAAATTTTTCACCAGTAACTTGAAAATTGGGAATATTTGACAGCATCCTTTGAAAATTCTAGTGCCAAGACTAATTCAAAATATAAAAAGAAATGCCACTGAAACACATATCAATTAAAACGGTACTAAACACCGAATTTCAGGTACAGTACCTTAGGAGGCAATGAGTGGATTTCTACAGAACAGAAAAAAGAGCGATTATATTTCATAGAGCAAGAGTTGTTGTTTTTTATCTTAATATATAACTAATAAAATGTCAATTTATTCATTGAAATTGCCAAACAGCAGCAATGATGTAAAATTTCAGCGAAATAAACTTGGTCAGTTTTCTGGTAAACACTTCACTGCATGAGAACAATTTGACACTTAAAACATCTAAAAGAGTTTAAATAAATTTAATTACATTAATATCCTATTTAAGCAATAATTAAGGCTATTTGAGGACTGACTTCATAATTTTGAACCCCTTTCAGATGACGAGGACGATACCCGAGCTAATTCCCTCTCTCCAAACTTCTATACAGCACCAATGGAGCCCCGTTTGGTTCATGGCGTCAGTTCTAGCTAGTACTAAGCGTCAGTTCTAGCTAATACCTTCATACAGTGAAACTCTTGATATAATTGCATATCAAATCAGAAAAATATTAAAATATCAAATTTAAAAGCAAACAGTAACATAATCAGATTTTTTGACCTTATAACAATTTTTTCTTTAATTTAAATATGCAGCTTTTAAAATAAATTTTGTAATCCAAAAATAAATTCATACAAACAAAATCAGAAAAATTTTGACCTATACTTGCAGTAATCGAATCGTATCTTCAGATGGGCAAAATCTGATATATTTATCGTGAGAAGGGAAGAGAGAGGCAAACAACTATCTCTTAATTAATCACAATGCAATATATTGAGCTATGGAATTTCTTTTACTTCTCCAGTAAAAAGTTAGAATGGTTAATTTTCCTCAGGTATGCAGATTTAAAATATGTAGATCTTATTAAATTTCTATTGATTGCAAATAAGTATTGATCTCCGATTGTGCGAGATTCAATCCAGCAATCACATTTGAACAATGCATTAATCAGAAAGTAATGTAGGAATTGTTACAAATTTTCAAAGATGTAGGCTGAAACAGGTTGTTTTTGGAAGTTTTGAATTGTTTCCCAAAAAGGAAAACTGCGGCGTATCTAAAAAATAATCACGACAATTTAGATCTAAGTTAAAGTTTTAAAAAATGGAGTTAAGAATGTTGCATTTTATCTTAAAGTCAACTAAATTCCGTATAGAATGAGTTCTAGATTGTAGCATGGAATGTAAATATATACTGGGGGGACCTTGATATCATGGTATACTCTAAAACTTTTAAAGACAAATAATGCTTTACTAAATACAATTTATTGATATCACAGCTGTAAGTAAAACGTGCTTAAAGCACTAAAAATCAAAACTAAAAAACAGTTGGTTAATACAAACATTTAAATAAATAGATGAAAACAGTTTCCAAATGCCAAGATTTGCCACCAATCTGAAAAAGAAAAAGCCAAATTTAGAGAAATCGTAAAACACCAGGAGAAAAAAATACATTTCAGATATATTACAGCATGTTAAAACCATACATTAAATTTGTAAAATGATCAGAAAAGCTATCACTCGAAAACATTTCCAAACCTAAAATTATTTGATATGCTAATTCCGAAAATGGAAATTTTTTAATACCATATCAATATTTTATTATCAGGAAGAGAGAAAAAAAGGGGGGGGACTATTCCCATTTCACTTCTTTTAGCGATTTCCTTATCATTATGTAAAGATTTAGTGAGCATTTCATTCGAATACATAGAGAACTAGTATACTGGAATCATTGCATTTTGAATGCGAGACTCAAAAGCAGATTCAAGATAAGAATCGATATCATCCGCAACTAAATCAGCAAACGGCCAATTTTCATGCTTTCCCAAATGGAAATTAATCTTTTCTAATAGAATTAAATTCAATAAAAATATAAAAGCTTGGTACCTATCAAGTCTTAATCCTTAGAATTATAGGAATATATTTCCTTTTAAGGGATATCGGTTCAATTTGATAACAAAATATGGTCATCATCCTTAGAATAAATCAAATGGAAATTAAATAGATAAGATAAATATGCTGATCTATATACCAAGAAAACGATATTATGAAATTTTATTTTGATATTAAACACTTATGAGGCACCTTATGGAGGAAATATCTTATGAGATACCTTAAGTAATAAATTTTTTGAGACCAGCTTGATTTTCACAAATCTACAAAAATTTCCGAGTTTTAAAAATAAATATATATGAAAAATAAAACTAATTTTTAGTCGTAATAGAAACTTTACGATTTTCAATCTTCCTTTTATCGGAAGAAAGTAAAATATGCAATTTTTTTGCTTGAATTCAATTACTCAAAATTATAAAGCGAATGTTAAGACACATTGAAAAACATGTATTATTCATGAATAGAAGGCAGTACAACAGAATATTGGTTAGGCACTAAATGTAATTGTATTTCAGTGTTATGGTTGCATTGTAAATTAAAGCGATAAATTATTGTAGTAAAGCCATAAATAATAGCGAACTGAAATTTCAGAAAATTTTAGGAACGTATACCAATAAAAGGCTCTAATATCGAGAAACACCAATCAGAAAAATATTAAAGCATGCTAAACAAACCAAATTAAAGAATGTCAATCTTCAACCAAATTAAAGAATGGGATTTGCATTGCTATTTTAGTACTTTAAATCATCTGAAAACTAAATTGAAAATAAACTCTACTAACGAACTGCAAATTATTCCACTATTCATTCATTCTCTCGAAAATTCATGAAAAAAAACATAGATTTTATTTAAAAATTTGACCACTAGGCTAAATTGACAGAAATTTCGAGAAATTAGAGAAAAAAAATATTATTGAAGAAAAGAATGTGTCTTTTCTAGAACATATTTCCAGAAACAATCTATTTCTACCTAAATTTATGTACATTAATAACAATTTTCGAAACAAAATTAGCAAAAAATCTTTATAAGAACTTCAGTAGTTTAATGCATTAAAGACGAGTTTTCTATAAAAAACAAGAAATTCATGAGTTTTCAGATCAAAATAAAATATTTGGACAATTAATCAGATTTTTTTTTAATGCAGTATAGTAAGGAATTGCTTATAGCTCCATGTTAGCAAGAACAACCGAATCTCAACAGTTAAACAATAAAACAAAGATTTTTTAAGGAATTTTTTTCAATTTATGTTTGTCTTTCTACGATCGAGAACTTTACTATCGGATGAGCCAATGTAATACCAGAGCGGTGGACGTCCGGGCAAAGAATTCCAGAAATGGCACATCAAGTTAAGTGACGTATCATTATCGACAGAAACTATTATTATGTGTGGGATTTTTTAACACTTCCTTCGCAGAGCTAATGATCGCCAAAGGATAAAGGAAAATACATCGGCATACTTTATTATAGACTGAGCGTGAGAACATGGCTACGTGAAATCTCATTGGCCCATTGAACTTGAAAAAGGCATCAGGAAACCGGTAACTTTTTTACAAGACAGTAATTGGTGTGTGAAGCAACAGCATCATGTAAAACAAATGAAACAAGATCGATGAAGAGTTAAAAACTGAGAAACAATGTTAAAAAATTTCTCAGGCAGATTTTACAACAAATTAAATGATGTCAAGTTGTATTTGGACTTAATTTGTGGATTAAATGTTGATCGTTCGGATTAAAATTAGCGTAAAAAATTATACCTTCTGTTTGCTATATACATTTGTCTATGTATATTAAGCTTTCAGCAAATGTACTTTGATATGTAAGCTAATCTTACCCATGAAATATTTTGTGTGCTAGACTACTTAGAGCAATTTATGTTCTGCATTAAACATTTATAACTTGCAGTAACAACATTTATTTACTTATTTTATAGATTCCCTAAATCTAAAATAGAAAGTATGCAAAATGCAGGCAGTATTAACATTACAAAATGCTTCAGTTGAAGACTGAATGCATTCTTGAAATAAAATTTTTAGATCTGAAATTTAGGTTTTTTGTAGTCTTGTAGAATTTGTTCAACCATGTATGCAGTCCCCTATCTCAATTCACAAAAAGCAATTTATAAACCCTATTTCACTGGATTTGAATTCTTCTCTTCGTAAAAAATATTATGTATCGCAATTTTGCCTTTGTCATAATCTATCTTCCCATATCTATTCGATTCCAATCTTGAAATTCCCTAGAAAGTTAACTTAAATAAACTTTGATCCATAGAATGTTTAAATATACTTTGAATTTGCAATCTGTCGTTGAGAGAATTCCGATTGCAAGTGTTAAGAAAAACAAGTTTATTTGAAAATTCTTATAAAAGAAATAATTGAAATAGCAATGAGTTCATTAAAGATTAAATTTTTTTATTCTACCAAGGCTTTTTAAAATTTCTTGAATGCATTTAGAGAATTTAAAGAGGTATGGCAGTCCCATTTACAATGAATTTTAATACTTATATAAATAAATGCTTGAGGGTTTGTGTTGTTTGGGATATTTATGGCTTTATAATCTACTCGCTTCCCCGCCTGTGGATTTTATAATTTTTGTCTGCTAAATTTTTTATTCAATTTCTTTGTTTGCTTTCACACAAAAAAAATTCATTTTAAAGTTTTCACATTTATTATTTCATAACTTTTAGAAAGTGTTTTATGTGGCTTATAAAATGACAAACAACTATCTAATAACTATGAAAGGATCTAAGATCTAGGGATATTCAAAGCTTCATACCTCGGTCAGCTTCATTCTCAGAAAATATATCTTCTTTTTATTATTGAAAATGATTATCAAGATTATAGCATTAAATGATTTATAAGACAACGAAGTTGTAAGTAAAATTTAGAAAATTTTTTTTCAGTAATACATGTATTAGCTCGAACATAATATATAATTCCTGAAGCTATTTATACTATTTTTCCCACTAAAAGCATATACATATCTCTAATGGCTTTGAAATTAGTTATTGAGCCATGTTTAAAAATGAAAACCAGTATAATCCGCATCTTGCTTTAAATAAATTTTGAAAACACTTTTCTCAGACCAAAAATAAAATGCCGTGCTCTATATTCCAAGAAAAGGAAGGTATTTTAATTGTTTTCGATTATATCGGCGAGTGAAAAAGTAAGCGGAAGCAGAGGATTCACCTACGTAGCAGCTTCACTAATGAAAGAAGCGTAATAAAAGATATGGAAACCGGTTCACATAATAAAATCGTAATGGCTCGTGAAGCTGCGGGACGATAACAACTTAAAGATGCCGCAAAATGTAATATCGCTATCGAGGCCAATTTGCAGAAGTCGTGGGATAAATACAACGCTCTTTGGCGGTAGAGAACGCTTCCTGCTACCTTTATCACTAATGTTAAGAAAGTCATTCCAGCTGGGCCGCTAGAGGCTGTTTTGCAAAAACTGGGGCACATTTATGTAGACATTCGAAGAGCGAAATATTACGAAATATTCATAACCACAACTGAAGGTAACACGACTTTCGCTCTTCTTGCCTTCGGTGAACTAAATTTACGTAGACGCAAAATAAAATGTGAAAGCCACTTTCTGACAATTCCGACCACAATCGGCAATATTCTGTATAAAATTATATCTATTATGAGAGGAAGGGCGCTTATCTCAAATTATGAAGCGGCTTTTTTCAGCTTTAATAATTAAAAAAAAATCTGAAACTATCCTCATGGGGTAAATTTTGATGTATTTAACATACACCAGGTCTGCGTACAGGATCATTGTTGCAATGGATGATCACTTGTTCATCCGTTATCTTTGGATCCGGAAGGCAAGGTTAGCTGATGATTTTATGGGTAATCATAATCCCCCTTTCCAACAATATTAATGGATTTCTAGGAAATGAAACAGGTATACTTATTGCTAACACAAAAATCCAATTCTCAATAAAAATTTATTAGCCTATAGTAGATGAAACCCCTATGCCTTCAGGAATGCTAAACATCTGTCCATGTTTCCTAATTATCAAAATACATTGTCAGAATAATGGTGGGATCAACTGTCGTGATTCGAATTTACTTATATTCAAGCAAGTCATTTTCAAAAATTTGGTTTGTAAAGTATCAATATTTAATGATAGTATCTTATAAAAGAATTAGAGAAATGTCAATAGTTCAAATCAAGAATTTAAGAAACTTTTCTGAGCAGACAAAATTTCCATATTTATTGAGTCAAAAAATTGAGGACTAAATCTTGTGGCCTTAAACTGTAATAGTTAAGATAATAAACAAAAGCCAGTGAAAATAGAAATGTCTGATATCTAACAGAGGAAATTAAAATTACACTTGCCAAGTAATTTATTTATAAAAATATTTACTATGCAGTAATTGCTCTATCGATATTTCAATTTAGAATGACCAATTAGTAAAGATCTGATTTGTCAAAATATCTCTAAATGGTTTACTTTTGAATACATTTTCTGCCTGTAAATACCGAAGCATTAATATCGGAAAATTACTCTGTTCAACTCCCAATTTTTACAGTAAAATTATTTCTACCAAAATCTTAGTCATCGAATTTATTAAGATCCTTTTATTTTTTAATGTCAGTTTTGCGATTCTTCTCTCCGCTTTTTTTAAACATTGAAGGATACAAAAGGTGGCATAATGTTCTCAAATTTTAAGTAAGTAATTTTTCTTACGTTTTTACAAACTTGATTTGTAAGTATATAATAGCAAAAGCAAAAATCCAATGAAAGTTCTTTATGCCAAGGCAAATCTGAATAGCAAAAAAATACAATTATTCATCGTGTAGCATTAATCATTGGAACAGTAGCTCATATTATGCACTTATATTTTTATATCAAAAATATGCAGTAGAAATCGATGGAAGATGGCTCGAATATTTTTATTCCATATTTCTTAGCTCGTTTTTGCATATTTGTAAAATTAGGATGTTGCTTTCTCCAAAGCATTGGAAATTCTGAAAGATGCCGTTTTTCTGTAAACTACTCCAGTTTTAGAGCAAATTCGTATTTATCACTGAAATTTAAAAGAAAATTTAGCAATATTTTTTAGAGATGGAATTATCAAGCATGAATTCGAATAAACTGAATAAATAATATTAAACATTCGTTTAATCTTATCTTTCATTTCAAAGTCATCTTATTAAGCTTAAAGCAGATGGAACCAAACATGCTTCCGATAAGAACGTAGGAGTATGCACTGACCTATCATTTCATTTATTTTTAATGACCGAAAATACTTTATTCCCACGTATATATAGTAAAGAAAGCCATTTCAAAAGGACATGAAGTTCATGTCAGAGCAAAACACATCTTAACCCGAGGATATTAGCAAATCTTGAAGGAAACTTTCATTAATGTCTACACCTACACAACTTCAAACTTGTATTCAATCCTTAAGGCACATTTCAACGGCAGGAATCAACTTTAAAACCAGTGGCTTCTTACAGGATTTGTAGACTACAGCTTTCTGTCTGTTGTATATAAACATAGGATCACTTTCCATAAAAAAACGAATACAAGGAAGTGTTTAAAATGTGCATGCCATTAAACTATTTAAAATGAGATAATGTCTGAGGTAATTCATCGTTTGAAGGGAAGTCTATTATAAAATGGCCCAAATCGCTAAATTGTGCTCAAACTTTCATTTGAAATGAAATTTATTCCAATTATTGCATATTTTACGTATTTAACTTGAAACCTATAGGAATTTTTAAATACTCTTTCATATCAATTTACACAGCTGCAAGAAATCAAGGGCAATAAATAAAAGGCAGTTCCTTTGCAAGAAATAAATCAAGTTTGAATTCTGTTAATAATTTATATAAGTGGAAAAAAAATTCTCTATCAATTTGAAAATGCAAGTGAATTATTTCACTAATAATTAAATAGTTTCTAATTGAAAAATAGCAGAAATGCAAGAGACGCCAGTATAGGCGCTCTGTGTATGGACCATCAGTTCACGAACTTAACAAATTGTATACATTAAACCCGAATGATATTTTATGTTATACATATATCTAAAATGAATGACTAATTTTTAACTTCACGTTTTTGTGATTATATAAATTGTTGCTCGAAATTCTTTTTACGCGAATATGATGCAGATTAATTTTGAATACCAGTACATGTCTCTGAAATATTTTTAACTAATGAACTCAATATGCCAGCTCAAAATAGAATAAGATATGTCAAGTTGTATTACATGGTATTCTTTAACCGATGAAAAACATTAAAATTCTTCAAAAAGCAATTTTAATGGCTTAAGATAACGTTTCAATTACACGTCAAAAAGTATGATTTACCTACTTTTAAATCTGTTTCTGAAGATTTCAAATTTATAATATCAAAATAATTGACCATTTGGAGATATTTAATAAGACAACCCAATTTCGAGTAGCTTTTATTCTGATCTGTGAAGCCAAAATGATTCTCAGAATGCTGCTTTGAAATGAAACATCAAATAAAGAAATGAAAAGCTTTATTAAACAATGTTTCTTCATAGCCGAGTGCATTTCACCAATTATACGAAAAGACATTGGACCCATTTATGGTTACCCTTCTGGTAAAGGAAAACTAAATTAAAAGAAGCCAGTTCCATACACAAGAATTAAAAAGTTATAAAACACTTTCGCATTCGATCATATTTCTTCCGATAACAGGGAATGGGTAGTTCTAGAGCAGGGCGCGAATCTGAAACCAAGTAGAGCATTAAAAATCGCATGTACAGTTATTGAATTCGACAATAGCTGGGAGCAAGCTTACTGCAACAGCTGTGTGGTCGTCTGTTTTGCTTTGAGGTAAAACAATCTTGGCCATTTACTACACCACGCCTGAATTAATGTTCAGTGACCCAAGCGGGGAATCGGTTTACTGTAAAAAATTCATCTGAGACTTTATCAATATGCTGGAATTTTTTTAAAAAAATTGTATCTGCTTAAGTGCTTTTAACTGAAACTGGAAATCTTGCTAATAATCTAAGGTGGTTAAAGTGCCCATGTTCAAACCACTATAAAGAAAGATTCCGGAAGACCTTTGGAATGATAAATCTAATGAAATGTATTTCAGAACATGAAAATTCAGGGAAAGAAAGTCTTGAAAAAAAGTCAGCTTAGTGGTGGTGGTGGGGGGGGGGGTATCTTACGTTACTTGATTCATTACTTATTTCTTTTCAAAACACTTGTTAGCTTCCGTTGCACTTCCACATTAGTTATAAATCGTATCAATTGTGGTTATGATTGAATTATGTTTATTTTAGAAGTAGATCTTAGCCATTCACATGTTTTTGAAAAAAAAATTCCTTTCTGTTTCACAATTTGTCGTATTCCCATTCATACATCATCTAGCATTCTTTCATTGCAACGACTTTTTACTCCCTTATGATATTTTGAGTAGAAAAATATATTTTAACTATCTTGTTTTTGTTGCATAGAGACACGTTTTTTAATGCAATTATAATCAATGCTGAATATATTTTTGTATGCTAGAAAATTTATGATTAATATTTAAGGCAGATATGAAACCTTATGAAGACATGCAAAAGTTCGTAGCATTGCGATTGTTACAGGCAAGAAATAATACATTTGGTAACTGTAATCTTCGCAACTTAATTTACGAGCATTATTTTACAATTGATAAATTTCTAAAGTTGAAAACAAGTTATTTCTAGTCACCCTCAGCTAAAATTAAAATTTTAGGACACACTACTCAACTATTAAAAATAAAATCGCAAAGAAATGGCTTATGTTTTGATTGGACTGGTTATACGGTATCAACATGTACTGTATTGATGCATTAATTTAATATGGATCAATTATTTTTGTAGAGACTTATGTTTTAACTACATGTCATCGTTCCCTCTATAAAGCAGGAAGTCACTGCTCATTACATAGAAACTCTTAAGTTGTACAACAAAAATTTATTTTACTAATTCACATTCTTTTCAATGATATTTAACTTAAAAATCATCTCATTTAATTACCCGTCCTTTAAAAGTATGAATTAACGTTAACCCCAAACTATTTCTCTTACAAATGCAAATCACTATAGTTCTTGAAAGGAAATTTGAAGAACATCAAAATTTATAGTCTTCGTGTATGACACGTATAATTGTGAAAGACGGTTTTAATGCAGATCGCCTCAATTTCATAGTATCACAAAAAGAAAGATCAAAGAAAAAACGGAAGCATACAATCATTGATGAAACAACATAACATAAAAGCTACGTTTCAGAAGATACCAGTTGCTAAGGGTTTTTCAAATTAAAGAAAAATCGACCTAACTTTTATCTTGGACAGTTCCTTATGGCCATCAAAAATAAAAGAAAATTTTGGATGTTCCAGACATTCTACCGAAACAGAATTTCCAATGAATGCCGAGCTATTCTTTGGGTTTATCCGACGATCGTAATTTAGATCACTTATCGCTACAACCTAGAATTACTGAATTTGATGTCTCTTAAATTTCCTACAAGGAAAATTCCGCGAGAAGAAAGCCAGCGGGAGACAAAAGATTCCTTTCAAGGCCTCACCGAAGACAATTTAATAAACTAGAAACCAAAAATCATAACTGCTTTTTCCGTCTTTGGAAGAAAAAAAAAACTCCTCAATTTCCTCGAGTAGTCTTATGCACCAAAGTACCACTGCATTTTACAATTTATGGGAACTCTACTACAATTAAGACGTAGAAGAGTCATCTAGTTAGTTAAGTCTGAAACAATAGCGTAAGCCATACCTGCCAAAGTTTTAAAAACTTGCTGTGCGAGCAGTATTCGATATTGCAATAGTAATTTTTGCGCTAAAACATAAGATTATTAATCCGTATACGCAGAAATCACAGTATCTAAAGAATTATGATTTCCAGTCTATTTCTTTAATTTAGAGAAAATGTACTCTATAAATAATTACTGCCGAATTTATATTATTCATTATTTTAACTGAATAAACATTAAATAACCTTTCCGTGTTTTTTTGTACATGAAAAAATTCCATATAACAAAAGGTATGAAAAAATATTTTTAAAACGCATTCGATTCATACTTTCTTACTTCTGTGCAGTAGCAAAAATAAAAAATAATTAAGAGTTATTCTTCACTTTATACCTATTTAGCACTGGGAAAATGAGATGAATGCGTAAAGCAGAAATCTAAGCATTTCAATATCCAAATACAAATTTGATATAAAATATCTGCTTCAGTATGAAATGCCTTTTAGTGGTTAATAAAATCACGGAGAAGCATTTTTAATTAAAAAAGTACATTGAAAAATGTTATGTGTGCCCGTGTTTTGTTCGAGTAAGAAGAAAGAACAATGTCTTTAAATAAAAACCATCTTACACTTATGTGTATTTCCGACTTCAAATTTTTTCATTAAATGGAAAAATAGTTTTGTACACCTGATATATGATATTCATACTCGTATTTTAATTTCTAATTGCTATGAAAGGAGCTAGTGATTTCATATAAGTTAAAATGACTAAAAATAAATCGCATAAAGTGTTAAAATTGATTAAGTATTATAACACACCTAATTTTAAAAGAATTTTATTACAATTAGTATTCTAAAAATGGTATTCATTGTTTATTATAAAACTGGATTTTTGAAGCAGTTCTCACTTTTGGGAGGCAAAGACAAATACGGTGTCTAAAATTATCTTTAAATGTTTCATAGTTACCAATACCTATATACTATCACTAGCCCTTCATCAATAATTACTTTTGTATTTCACCATTTACTTAGCAAAATGCTTTTTAATAAGAAAATGCATTTGGAAAAAAATAGATTAAAAAATTACATTTGTAAAAGATATATTGTAGCTGTAATCTGTTTCGTATTTAATAATCTTTTTAATCAATTAATTCCATTGATACACGACACACATCAATATTTTTTATTTGTGTACTATGGAACTAGAGAGTAAGTAGATGCCATAATCGCTCAAAATAGATCTAATTTAATACTGTCAAAAATGAAAAAAAAAAAATTAAGGCCAGAATCTATCTGAAACATTAATTTATAATATTTTCAAAATAAATTTGAAATATTTGTCTATTTTTTTTCTATTTTATTTCAGTTTTCATATTTTTGTGATGTAAAATGTATTCTATTCTAAAATAATTTTTAAAACAAGATTAAAGATACCATCACAAAAACCATTTTGAACCACGCATAATGGTACTGTAATTAAAATATATTCTTTATATAGCTATACGGTAAGTTTAGCCTTTTTTTAATGAAATACAGCGATCTGTTGCTATATGTTTGTGAAAAAATGCATAAAAATAGGAATAGTTATTATTACTATCAAATCTAAGTATCAAAATACTGATAATTATTAACTACCAATTATATTCAATGACTTTTTTTTAATTTTTCATCCCCCATTTATATCATGTTTCTTTAAAAAATAATTCATTCCAAAACTTACATTCTACTGTTAAAAAATTTAAACTTTCAAGTTTAGCCTTCACTTTCATTTTTTTTCAAGTAGTAACTGATAGCTATTCTTATCATGAAAACACAGTTTTGGGAAATGGGTATTTTATAAAACAACGTATTTTAGGAAGAAGAGTTACTAAATAAGGGTTTAAACTAAAACCATAACGTAACTATTTTTCACACATTTTAATTCATAAATCTTTTTATCTTACCTCTTTTATGTGGGCAACTGACTCATCCGAAGCTCGAGATTTATGGCACATAAAATGGAATGTTTATACACTGGACACTTCATCGAGATCATCCGTAAAAGACATGAAACTTCCATCTTCAACGCTTGACTCCGTGGATGCTAAGAATTCTTCCTCTTCTCTGATGATGGACGCTAAGGTCTCAAGTTTACATCGCATTTGATCCCTGTCTGCTTCAACGTCTTTCAGCATTTCCCGTTCACGGTCAAGTTTTTGTTGAAGGTCAGTCATTTCATTATTTACAGAGGCCATTTGGGTGAATTTTTCGCTCAAAACAACAACCTCTCTGTTAATGCTTTCAGAAAGTTTCAGAATGTCTTCAAGTTTATCATGTGTGGTTGCAAGCCGAGTCTTTAAGTACATATTTTCGTCCATCAGAAGAGACAGAATCTTCTGAACGGGTTCCGTTTGTACTGGAATATGAGAAACATCGAACTTGACAGAGGTACGCTTTTGATTTTTGGATGGTGTCAAACCTCCCAAAAAGTCATCAGTTGGAGCACGTCCTTGGGTCAGCAAATTTAAGCAGACATTTTTCTTATCATTTATAATGGCATCAATATTTTTCAGTTCCTTTTGCATAACTTGCAACTTTTCTTCCGATATGTCACCACTGTTAATCATATTGGTGACATTTTTAGAGAAGCAATCGTTCAACTTTTCTCGTTTTACCTTCAAAGATTTTATGTATCTAAGGGCAGAGGCTACAGCTTTCATTAGTTCCTTTTCTTCAAGGGTTATTTTGTGGATTTCTTCTGTCCTCTTTGCATTTTCCAATTTCCATTTCTCAAGCTGTCTTTGGTACGAAGACAGCCGAGACCTGTAATTGTTTTCTTTGTTGATTGCTTTCATTACTGAACATCTAAGCTGTCGAGATGAGGCAATAATTTTAGTAGAAGAGGGATTTTTCTCGCCAGTTAGAAGTTCAGCAGGTGATGGGTCTTCTCTGGTAAGCGCTTTGTATATACGATGCACCAAACGAAATGGTGGTTTTATAGCTTCATAGCCTTTATTCAGACAGCGAAAAGGCAGCATGAAAATTTCTTTCTGGATGGTAAAACAAAGCACTATAGCTCGTTTTGGCATCTGAATGCATACTGTATTTCCCACGTCAAGTACACTCTTGATACCGGAAGACAGTAATCCAGAAGCTTGGCTTACCTGAAAAAGATAATGGAATATTAGTGCATTTAATTATGGAATAAATGGACAAATTAAATTTTCATAGTATAGGTTATTTCACATTTGTAATACACCTGATCAATCCCAGATTAGCATGAAAGTTTTAAATTAAGATTCATTGCTGAAAAATCAGTGATAGATTAAAATAATAAAATTAAGTTTCATGGGGACGACCAAAACGTAAGAGCACTCGAAGACATTAAATTTAAGTTGCTTTTTAACGACAAAATACATCTCTAAAGCACTAGAATAACAAATTTTAATCTTGATTCGCTTGTAAACAAGGAAATAAAATTAAAATAAGACTTATGGAAAGAGGTAAAAGTAACAAGGTATTTATCTCCAAATTATATTGACAGTAAGTACACGAAAAATACTATAGTTTGAGGATTGACACCCCTATAGCTTACCGTCTGTCCTCAACCCACTTCTATAATGGTGAGAAAACCATAATGGTAATATGTAATTAGTGTTTGTAGCTAATGTTAAAACTCTAAAGGTTAGTTAAGTTTCATTAAAATACTAATTAATTTTAACAAAATTTCAATTTTTCCGATTATAAATTTTCAAAAATTAAATTTACAATATGAACAACAAATTTGGTTGTAAAGTTTCAGCTAGATTACTCACTAAAATCTTAGATAAACGAGCACGTTCTGAATAATTAATATTAAAACAATACTATACTCCTCTCTTTAACGCTCTTCAAGAGTGCAAAAAATAGAGGTGTAAAGAAATAAATAGAGGGTAACGTAGGCAATCATTGTAAACGTAGGCAATCCAATTATTGAAAATGACACGAAAGCATTAACACTTTAATGTTGTCCATGTGCATCACAAGTACATGGAATTGTCGCTTCTCAAATATCCAAGCTCCTATCACATATTTCCACGACGTTATATTTCAATGCTAAAACTTCACTTAATCCACAAATACCTCAAGTTTTAAATGGATTCTTAATTGAATAATAGAATAGCACATTCCCGAAATAAATGTTATCGAATTAGTCGTCAGATAAAATCAATTCCAATGTAAATCATAAGATAAACGCTTACATTCAATTACGTAATGGATGAAAAAAAAAGGAATAAAATAAAGAGAGGGCTGAATTATAATGTAATGGAAATAGAGAGGTGAAAACTAAATAGAAAATTCTCTAGTAATTGGTAATCATTAGAAATTGAGGGAAAGTTGACAAATAGCCACTCGAAAGGGAATGTTTCCAAATTTACTCTGAATCTCGAGTAGGTAATTTCTACAAGTTGCCAATTTTGAACTAAGCTAATCTCCAATTTAAACGTTAATATCTGAAAAATGCAATTTCCACGAACGGATTAGGAGTGTTGCTATTTTTATGCTTGTGTGTAATGATGTGGGTGAGAATTCAATTCTCGGATTTTTGAAATTTCAATAAAAATTTATACAAGATAAAAAAAACATTTCAAATTATTTGGACAGTAATTAGTTTTAAAAAGGATTTGATTAGAATTTTAAAATTCATATTCTTGAAAATCAGGCTTCAATGAAGTTGATAATGTAATAAATTTCAAATAAACGCATAAGATATTATGCTAAAATTCATGGAATATTTAATATCGATCTTGATCATAAATTTAACAAAACTTATACATAGGCAAACGTTATAATGTATCATTCTAAATCAGAAAAAAAAATTCTAAAGACATTTAAACATTTGAGGACAAACTTAAAACACGATTCGATTTAAGAACAAAATCATTTCTTAGAATAATGTTTTGAAATTTAAATTAGAATTTGTAATCCAAAGCTTCTAAATTTTTCTCACTCAGCCTCGGAAATGAAAAATAGACAACAGTATTAATTAATGAATAAAAAAATTATCAAATTACTAAACTACAAAAAATAAGTTGAATAAGAAAATGAGCAAAGAAATCTAATAATGCCAACTACAAAAAAAAGCATTAGCATACATACTTTTAGACTCCGAAACAAATACGAAAAACTTAAAAAGGATGGATTACTCCAACTTTATGTAGCGTATGAAACGCTATTTCAAGATCGTATACTCCGTGAACTCAATCATAAAATTCTGCATTTATTACAAAATAAGTTTTAGTTACGTATCATTAAGCTTAAATATTGTGGAGTTAATTCTGTAATTGTTGGGTTCTCTATAATTATTATCGCTGGTAATAATTGATTTATCTGTTATTCATTCGCTTTCGATGAGCTATAAAAATATCCAACAGCTAATTTTTGTCATTCTTATTAGAATTAAAATTTTACTCCAATGTGCGTTTCGGTGATTTAAGTTTTATGTCTGTGTTTTCAAATACTTGACGCTAGCTCGCAATCCAAAAAGATATTGCAAATGTGAAACCATACAAGTCTATGCATTATGTAACAAAATAATTTATGACTGGAAAAGGCAAAATTTAGCGGATAATTTTAAAGCTATATTTTGACAAGTATTCCAAGAACCATTAAATGTCATGATTACATTTGTATTAAACCGATAGAAGAAATATTTCTGACAAGTGCATAAAAAACATGAGATGCAAACATTAAGATTGATTATATTCATTAAGCATATTAAATATCTCCACTTAAAAAGGTTAGTTCATTGCATATTTTTCTTAACTGAAATCCCTGTACACTAAACACCGAGTGATGAATGAACTATTAAGCACTTTTTCTCTAGTATAATAAAAAAAATTTAATGGTAAACAAGGAAATAAAATGCCAACAAATTGGAGAGAGAAGTAAAAATAATCACATAATATTTTACAAAAGAAACCGTGCATTTGATATATCTCGATTATCTGTCATATCTGTTTAAATAAATTCCAGAGTCCTTGCCCCCCCATTAAAAAAGTCTTCAATTGGGTTTTTGAATAACATAAACAGCTTTTGAGTTACATATCCATCGTTTTTCATGGAAAGTGAATACAAACCATTTAGAAATCATAAAAAATGAAAAATACAGAAAAATACCAGAAAGAGAAACGATTTAGAAAAGAAAAAAAAAGAATTACTCAGATTGATTTAATCAAATCTTTTTCAAAAATTCCTTAAAAGATTCAGAATTATGTGTATGTTTTTATACTTCATTTTTATTGGCTTTTAAAAATTGTAACAAAGTTATATAGCATTTAAAAATAACACTATTCACACTTTTTTACATTGTTATACCATGAAGCTATTTTCTGCTCATCATTGCCCAAGAAAAGGCTTGGAAATCGGTTATACAAAATCCGTTTTACGTACCTGTGAGGTTAAACTTGCATTTCAGGAATCTATTTCCTAAAAATCCCTAAATCAACAAAAAACGAATTCGAGGCATAAACTTTTTACCAAATTATTTAAATTTGCTGAACTCGATAGAAAAGTTGATGAGCAATAAACGATTACAACAGTCTATAAACTTACCACATTAACTTGAAGCACTACTTTTTGCACTTTCAGCATTTTTCTAACTCGAAGCTGCATTTTGATACACCCGTTCAAGAAGACCCCAGCACTCGAAAACATCCACAGTAACATAATGCCTCTCCCTGACGCCGTGTCAACTACTAAGAAAGATCCAATTGACGTTGGTTCTATTGTCCAGTAATTGAGGAAAAGTTTCACTTAACCTTCGACTTTCCCGAAGAGGGTCACACAGTGGTGAAAAACATTGGTTCCACGTACATTTGACGTAAGCAAGTCGTATTTTCGCAAATGCGTGACTAATACTTCTGGCAATTCTTTGGAGGATGCGATCAACAAAATAAACTTGTGTATTATAAAAAAAGAAGAAAAGATTCTCAATGTAAGTACGAGAATAATTTTGTAAAGTCAAAACAAGTTTGGAACATTCGATTTTGTTTGGATTGAAAACCTGAAGGTTTGGATTCAATTTGTTACTTTGCGGTCTTGTTTGAAACCTAAAGTACATATGCTGGGGGAGATTTCATAATTTTAAAACATTCTCTGTCATGAAATACTTTGCGATTTGGACCGTCAATATATATTATTCCTTTGTTATCAATTAACGGCAATAGAGAAGAGTACGAATTGATTGGATCACAAGTGTGAACTACAATCGAGTCACGCAGCACTCAATGCACCAAGTACCTTTCGCAAGAACAGGCTGTTTTCCAAATTCTAGGCTCCATGATTATGCAAATATGAACAAAGAACATTTAAATAACATCGTTGAATCCACGGAAACCAATAATAATTTCCTTTTTTTAATTAAAAATTACATCAAAGTGACCCTAAATCCAACCTTTTAGGGTTTTGAAGTCGATAATGATTCTCTATATCAATCTACGGAATAACGACATTCTGGTCCTAAATTCAGATTTAAGTGAACGAATATATGGTGGAAGTGAAGTCAAAACCTCTACGCGTTCATTAGATACAAATAAGTGAAAAAATAGTTCAATCAATCTCAATAAAAGATATTTTTATCTCACGTTTCTAAACTTTTCTGGAATACAGTGAATTGTTTCTTTTTGCCCAAGTCCTCTTAAAACCAATTATAACAAATGTTGTTCCAAGATACCATCACTTTTAAGATTTGAGTATGAAATTGAAAAAAAAAAGTTTTAACATTTAATTTTGGAGCTTGTAACGATTCTATCCTAATACTTCAATACATCTTGAATATGCAAAATGTTACGATTCTAACATTTTTAGTGTTAAATTTATGGCAGAAAATATATAGAAACAATGTCCTCAGAAAGTTTCTTAAAAATAATCTATATAAATAATATGGCAAATTTATTCTGTTACATGATATTGTAAGGATGGAAAGATAATACCATAAAACAAAATTCATCAGTTTTCATAGTAAACTAAAACACTTTTAAATACACTTTTCATGACAAAAAATGAAATGTATAAGATATATATAGATTTTACTACTAACTTCAGAATAAGTTATTCCAATCATTTTTCTAAAAAGAAATACAAAAGATAGAACTGCCTCTCATTTTCTCTTCAGCCAAGATAGTTTCCTCCTTAATTCCCTTCCTTCTATTCAATGCGTTATTTTCGTAGAAAATAAAAAAACGTTGAAAAGCATTGAATTGCATTTAGTTTTCTTTCCATTGTAATACAAATGCATCACTTTTTCATTCAAATTGGTTTTATACTCTTCATTTTTAAACTTTTCAAAGTATGAATTATTGACTTTTCGAGAGCAGGTTTTAGGACTTTGAATTAATGCATTTTATCTGGGCAGTAATTTTTGAATGCTATCATCAGAATAAATTTTAAAATAATTTTAATGCCATATATAAAAGAAAATTTCACAGGGAATCACTTATTCAAATGCGAAAATTTAAAATAAATTTTTGTAATATAGTCACTGCCGTGAGGAAAATTTACAGGATTAAAAAAATGGGAGGATATTACGATAATTTTGCGAGATTCAGAACATGTTTAAAATTATGTTAAATTTGGTTGAAAATTAATTAACTTATGTTTAATTTTATTTGACACGTGTGAAGAATATTTAAGATATCCGTTATTCTTGAGTATGTTAGAGGAAGTAGATAAATTTGCTAGACACTTTGTCATAAACAAAAATTTCTTGCCTACATATTTGTTATAAAAGAAATTATTCCAAAGATGCTTAAAAGTTTTGAAGCGTGTCAAATAATAGAGTTTCAAATTTTTTAGCAAAGGCAGAGACAAAAAATTCATCCCTTAATCTACAATTATATTTTTAACCAATAAAAAATATAATTAATTTTTAATCAGATCAAATTATTAGATGTGACCTAATATTTTCTCTCATTTTCGAATCTCTTCAAACCATGCACATCGTCGCTGAAAAAACAAAATATCGTATGTCAAATTCTATTTGATAATGATACCTAACTTTTCATATCGTCAAAACATTCCGAGTCACCAATGTTAAAAATTAAAATGGTTTCTAAAGTACATGACATGGTAAGTTGAGCGAACACAATCTATGAAGGAATGAGAGGAAAAAAAATCTGAATTCTGAATGAAATTTTTTTTAACTCTAAACAATTAGATTTAGCTGAGATAGCTTTATTGTTTTGTTTGCTTTAACAGCCATCTGTCTTTTTGCTGCCGGTGACATAGAATCAGTTAGCTATCTGAAGAGTTACGACTAATAAGCAAACTCAATTTTTTGATACATGACCGTTTGCTATTTGAGGCACAGTATGCAAGAATCTTCGTATAACCATTACTGGGACAGTATTTGAAACACACACAGATGCTTTAATTTATTAAATTTTATAGTATAGTTTTCATAAAAAATTTTTATAATTTTCATTACAGTCGTTATTTATAGAATTTAAAAAATAGCACTGGCAATATTTTCTACGGCTTCATACACAATATTTCAATATTAAAACAATGGACTAATAAGTTGGTTATGTCAACGATAAACTTTACTGTAGACCTATAATAGATACCTAGACAAATTAAAACATTCTTCACTGAAACAATTTTATTCCAAAAAAAACAACCCTACGAGTAATTTTTACATGCAATAGATTTATAGTCAAATCCATATCATTGCAAATATATTTTTAAGTTATTAGTATAATTGTGACTCTGCAGAAGCTTGCACAAACATTTTAAGAGAAGATGATAATTTGATTAAACATTATAGAAAGTAAGCGCAATCAACAGTTACAACAACTGTAGCGATCTATCAAATGCTGATCTTTCAAAATTAAATTGATACCTTCAAGATCATTTTAGGAATAAATGTGCATTTATTCCAATTAACTGACTACGATCCTTACTCCATGCATGTTCCATAAGGAAACTAGCAATCATACAACAGATTAATTTTTTCACCTTTTTGACATTATGCTATAAAGTGGAGCTATCTATCCTTGTAGACTTCTGTCTTTCCTGTCTTGTGACAAAATAACCTTTGCTTCATCAAAACACGTGCATGTTTAAGCAAGCAAGGAAAAAAACTTATTTTCCTACAAATTTCTCGATGAAAATTGCAATCTCCAACAAAGAGATGTTCAAACTGCACGGATTTAATTTTAATATGAAAAGAAATTAAGAATTCAATACGAAAAAGATGAGTAGATGACGGAAAACTTTTTCCGATTTATCCAAAAAAGGAAAAAAAAATATTTTATGAAAATGTGTGTTTTTCAAATTACGATGTTTTACAGGGTTTAACATTTAATTAACACCAAACCAAAAATATTCGATATTAATAAAAGCGATAGTTTAAGGTCTACTGCTTCATAAGAAAAAAAAAGTATTCCAGATTGATTTTTTTTAATTTTATTTTTGTTCATAAAGGGTGCCTATAAAATTTGCTGCCAAATTTTAAATAATTGTGACGTTATAATGATATAGAACAAAAGAACACAAAAAATCATTAGGAGATTGATGAGCCTAATTTTTTTATATAATCGAAAATTTCTTTAACAATTTAACTCAAAAATTACTTATTTCCCAGAATTCACCGCTGACACATTACAATAAGTTGATAAATATTTCTCATCAGTTAAAAAGATCCAAATGTCTCGTATCCATTTAAAAGAAGGATGCATCGCTTAGGGATTCTATGAAATGATAAAAATTAAATAGCTATTGAATAGCTTCTGTTCGTGAAGTGTGGATTTTTATTCGAAAAGTTTTTTTTTTGCTTAAATTTTTAAAACTGGAGTAAAATATTCTAATTCTAATTTTTTTAACGAATTCTTTCAATCGCAAATACTTCAAATTACAATGATGTGAAAAATGCACGTGAAATTTACAGACGCGCGCTTATATTTTATCCCAGATTCTTGCAATCCACTATCATGATTAAGATGAGTTTCGCAATTTCTTATTTCGATTGCAAATATTTGTAATTCAATCTAAAATATAATGGCTACAAGTTGTCATTTGACTCATGACCATGATTCACATCTGCTATCTAATCAAATAACCCTTTCTCTATTTTAGTTGATATGATAGAGCAGGGGTTTATCTAATAGTTAGTTAGAAAGTCCGAATCGCAACCCTGAAACAAGACAACGAACGTGTCAATTAAAATACGACTAATTAAAAATTTCTATTGTTTAATATTCTGTTATATTACCAACGAATTGATTGCCTCAGAGAACATATATTGACTTTCAATTACATGATGAAGCAAATAAAACATTAGAGGCGATTCAGCATTCATTTTTATGCACCTCTGTTTAAATTACTTAAAGTGAACTTTCAAAGTTTATATGTTATACTGTCCATATTTCTTAATTGACAGTTTTTAGCCTCTTAAACATCAACTTTTCAAAATATTTTGAGATAATAATAAGACATTATGAAGAGGAAAAGAGATTTTAAAAGTTATTGCTCAAGGCCAAACAAGTTTTCGGAGTCATTTCAGGAATAATCTCCGGAGTTTAATAACTGTAACTCAATGAATTCTTTTTTTAAAAAATTTCTGAATGCATATCAAAATATACCGAGTTTTTTCCTCCTAAACGCTTAATAATGGACACAAAATATTACTCAGCTCATGACTAGTCTTGTTAAATATCAAGACATCTGTGCTTAACAAACTAGAAACAAGACCACTAATCATTGACGCATTTATAATGACTTTCCGCTTCAATAAATCGTTTACAAGTAGAGTTTATCAATGAACTTGTACCCGCTCTTGCATATTTAATTATTGTTCATCACATTCACAACGGCATTTAGATTTTTGGAAAGGTAGGAGAAAAATTATTAGCATATAAATGAAAATACACAAAAAGGACCCAATCAAAAATATGTACCAAATAAAAAAAAAATAATTCACTTTTCTAAATGTAAGAAAATTGCCATGATTGATAATGCTTCGGATCTTCTTTTTTATTTGCGTGAAATTAAAATACGTCTCTTTTCAAAATTTTAAATAACGATAGTTTTTTTACAAAGTTGCTCAGTTTTCAAATATATCTCAAATGTTATAATCAACCTCACACATTTTAATCTTTTTATTAATTTAATAGTAATTGATGAATATATTTAAAAAGCTGCAAAAAGTGCAGATAAAGAAATTCTCAGTTAAAAAAAATATTTTTAAGGTTGCACTTTATAAAAATATTTTTGTTGTGGCAATTTACAAAACATTTTTGTAGTGGCAATTTATACAATATTTTTGAAATACCCTGCAGTGCTATTCAAACAATTTGAAATTTTTCAGTTCATATGTAACAAATTTGAATACAAATTGAATACTACTATATTACTATAGGGGACGTATAAAAAAGTCCAATTATTTGAAAGTATTATTCAATTTAAAAAGCAAAAATCACTTCGAAAAGTTTTAAGATTAAAATTCCTCTTGTATTATTATGGGAATTAGAATAACAAATGTTCCAAATAGGGTATGTCATCTAATTAGGAAGTTGAATTCGTAGACCAAAAGTTTAAAAGATAAAAAGCTTTGTGAAATTTACATGGAATAAAGAGAAATGACTAAATATTTCAACATTAAATTCACTAACAAACCAACGGAAGTTGTCTCCTAAAAACTTTCTTGCATACTCTACAATGAAAGTCTTATCCCTTTTTTCCCTTATAAAATTGTGAACCATAGACCAAGGCAGCAAATGCTTTACTGAAATTGAAAAATAATAGTTACAAAATAAGAATCTTTGATTCAGTAAAAACATTAGATCCATGACAATCGTGCAGATATATATTTTGGATACCTTTTTCCTGACTGATTGAAAATAGAATTTCATACAAGTCTACAGCTGTATTCACAAAATAATATACTTAATATCAGTTATTGCGTTTATAAGCATTCAAAAGTGTAAACGTATAGACTTTCAACCCTTTGACAAAAGGCTTGAAATTTTGTAAAAAAATTTAAACACTGTAGATGCTAAATTTGTGTAACTAAATTTTATTTATGTAGATGTTTAATTTTTGTAGTTATAGAGTTCCTTTGTCATCAGACAGACTTTCTCTAAATAAATTTTCTTTAAATTTTGATACAAATTAGTAGAATTGGTCTTAATTGCATGTACTGAATTTCATTTGTCAAGCTCCCGAGTCCAAATTTTGTTTACAGACAGTACCAAAAATGTGTTTTTCGAACTCAGGTAGGTCCTGACACTTGTAGATTCGTAAAAATCTAAAAATCTTGAGAATACGCATCTCTTAGTACTTACAACACTTTCTTCTCTATATAAACTTTTCTATATGAAAAAATAAAAACTATTTATAGCATACAAATTTAGAGTTTTAAATAAGAATAAAATTAAAAGAAATTTCAAAAGAAATGCGCTTATGACGTCAATTGAAATGCACATTATGACGTCAATAACTATTTTTTTAGATGATACGAGTCATTAAAGGAAATATTGGCGTTCCTAGTTCTTAATGTGTCAATTCTTTCGCCCCGTAAGCGTAAAAGAGATGAACTGATTAGCATATGTCGTTAAAACACAAGGAACCACATTCACAGGTGAACACGGCATAAACAAGTAATATAAAAAACATTTTTTTAAATCAATTTTTACTTAAGGTTATTAATTTTTTTTATTTTAGTTATTTTTTATTAAATAATTATAATTGCTGTTGTTCTCGTGTTCTGCTTTACAACGGAAGGAAGTATGCAGTAGCTTTTGAGGGTAGGGACCCTTGTGGATCGGACGGTAGAATTTATCACAAACCATTTTTACGGGGGGGACTGCATTCATGCATTTAATTCACTCATCCACAGATAATAATTTAGATCTGAAACAGAGAACGATTACCCATGACCTATTACCCCCGGTGATATTACTCTCCACCTGGAAAACTTGTGACATCCACCACACACGGAAAGTACTCGGCTGGCAGGTTCGAATTCGCAGCTGAAGGAATGCGAATCCAACGCCATGCCAACCAGGCTGTCCTGGTCCAACAATTACAATTAGTATAAATAATTGATCAAAATATTATGCTAGCGCTGAATTTTCAACGTCAATTGCGGATTGAAAGTCAATTTTGGCAACGCAAAATGCGTGAATTTTCTACGCCAGTTGGGATAATGCAATACAGATTAGAAATTTATAATTTTCTTTATTCAGTATTATTTTAATTCGAAAGTACTTCAAAATGAATAGGAAAAATCGATTAATTAACAATGTTTAGTTTTAAATGCATCAAACATTATGAAAATAAACAGAATCGTTTAAAATAATCGGCCGAAAACATCTTAAGCCTAACCTCATTGGAGTGGGGAAAACAAACTGAATTCATTACTTATTTAGCGGTTGGGAAATGAAAGTTTTTGGGGAGAAAATTAGTTTTTAATAAATTAATAACAAATTAATGAATTAATATTTGAAAAAATTGTATTGACCTCAAATATCATCCATTACGAGTTTTAAAAAATGTACTTGAACTTCAGTATATGAATAAAAAGTTATATTAACGATTGAAAATTTGAACAAGATATATAAGAAGAGTGTGAGCTAATAGTAGGAATTGAATAAAATGAATGTGGCAAATATACCTTTGGCAAAAATAAAATCTACAGTAGAGCAAATTTATTTATAAAATTATAGCATAAATAAAGAATATAACAGTAATATTAATGCTTCTTTCTGTAATATGGCATGTCTTATCAACGGCTCTTCCCTATTTGGAGGTTAACTACTGTTAACTTCAATATTAGTGTTGTTATTACTTGATCTTTCGAAGAATATATTTCTTTCATAAAAATAATAAAAATTTCTTAGATAAATATTTTTATGCACTTAAATAATATCTCGCGCAAATTTTAGCAACCATTCTTAAAAAGTAGATGCAAAATTAAGACACAGAATTTCTGCCTTCAGTTCAGCATAATGTCTATTACCACCCGATGCATATAACTAGACTTTCTTCATATAAAGAATTTTCAAAAAAATTTAATATTTATAAGTCTTGTTAAAAATCCTGATTTAACAAATATATAAAAGCATGATGATTTTTCAACTTCACACATTATGTATCACGGTTAATTCCTTATTTCTATTTCATATAATATAAAACAAAACAAAAATTTAGCATTAATTAATTAATTTAGGGAAAAAAATGAATGGATAAAAATAATATGGAGGGTAGATGGAATAAAAAACATTTTCTACGCGTTTTGGTAACAATAGGGAATAAGAGAAAAAATATAAGTTTTACTTTCTTCTGTGTAAAGTAAGCAATCGGCTCGATGGAAAAAATTTGGTATGCGCTTGCCATTTCTACACCATATATTTTATATTTCCATCAAATTTTGGACCAAAGCAGTCCGTGCAAGTATGAAGGCAATAATAACGAACTAGATATGTGAAATTTTGTAAAAAGTTTTATTACTACAGAATTGTTAATCCATTATAAAGTTAATTGTCTGTCGATAGGTCAATTTGTGGGTGTAAAAGTTACAATTCAAAAGCCCAACAAGCAAGATGGTTGAATTTTGATATATTTATGATCATTATGGCTGCAAAATACAAATAAAAATTGACCTGATACTAACATTGCAATCTGCTTTTGCAGCCCTAATGATTAAGAATTTTAAAAAATATATTTCAAATTCAACTTGGATCGTTATGATTTTAAATTTTTAGCTGTTAATAACTAATTTATTCTAACTAGATTTAAAAAGTTTCAAATAGAAGTTTCTCAAAAACAGTATGATTCAAATTTATATGAGTAGGTGTTTTTAAATCAGAGTTTCCATATAGTTTATATAAAAACGAGGATGGTGAAAAATTGGATAAATAACTAGAAATATTCAGTATTAACAAGCAAATATTGTAGAAAACACCAAATAGAATTTTCTATAAAATTTAATGAAGCACTTCTAATCGAAGTCTTTCGTAATCATTAATTAATATTTAATATTCCTTAGTTATTTTTTTATTTATATTTACATTTAGCTTTGTTCGTGGATTGATTGAAAAAAAGATTAAGAAAATTGATAACTGCACTTAAAGAGATGCTATAATATTTATATAAAGACACTTGACATTGAAGAATAAAATTTTACACCATCGCTAAACGTAAATGCACCAATATTCTTTCATCCTCTCTGAACATAAGTATTATAAGGCTGTAAATATTTTCAGTTCCTTTCATATTATTAGCTTTTAAAAATCTGCATAGCTAAATGCCTAATAACTTGAAAGATTTAGAAATTTTAATCGATTTGTTAATATCTCAGGAATATGATGCAAACTGAAAAAAATTTACTGTATATATACTCTTTCACACAGAAAGTATGCTACAATATTGACATTTATTGATGTTTTTTTTTTTTTAATTTTAAAAGTAAAATTTCAGGGATGAATTTTGTTGAATACTTATTTAAAAAAAAATTTCAGTAAGAGTTTAAAATTCAAACATGTGCAACCTCTTTTTTACCCTCAAATCTAATTATTAAAGGGGGGGGGGGTTACACTAAGCAATGATTATAAAATATTTCAAAGACATTATAAATAAACTACTAACATTGAATCAAACGCAACTCCAAGAAACAAGCATTCTATATCTTTAAGGTGCTCATATTTTAAAAGCATTACCGTTTCTCTAAAATTAAAAAAGGCAATATCGTTAATGCGCATTGTTTAAATAATTGGGCAGTCTTGCCTTGAAAAATGAAAATGAAGTTGCCACTAGCTCCAGTGAAATATTGCAAAATTCATATGCACTAAGGGTAAGAGATTACAATTAAAATCAGGACATCAATTTCAGTTCTCGCCAGACGTTCGTGAATCAACGAAACCAGAAGTTTCATTGTTAAAATAAAATTCAGAAAGCAATTATGTTCTGCAATAACACGAACGGGTAAAGAATTGAACTCCAAGATTGCAAAACTCGCCATTTACTATCTCTTGTACGAGATAGTAATTGGTTTTGTTGCGAGTTTATTGGCACAAGCTATTTGACTAGGCTGCGATAACGGACAGTTGAATAGAATTTAGTTTAAAATGGGTTGCCGGCTGCCAAAGCACAATTGTACCGAAAGCAAAAAATTGCATAAATTCAAGAATGCCAGACAAGCAAAAAAATTAGTGGAAAATATGAATAACTAATACGATGCATTCAATTATAAAAAAAGTTTTTCCTCCTGGCACTTTTCTGCCATTCCGGGAAAAAATACTTGTTCGTTTCAAAACCGTTTAATTTCCTCGTTCAAAAAGCCGGCAACAGTTATAATCGGATTCTCGATGACAGACTTTGATGAGTTCCACGAACAAATGAATAATGGCTAGAATGTTCGATGATATCGGAATGTTTCACCATGAATAACTGTTCCATGAATACTGATTTCGTTTGTTCGATTCATATCGTAAATAATCATGTGGTAAATAGGACTTTACAAAATCGAAAGTAAAAAGTTTTTTTAATAAACAGATTTAATAAACGTGCTATTTATTTGAAGGAGTTTTACAAAGGCATTTCCTTATTAGATACGGAACTAAAAATGTTTCAAAAAAATGCTTTCTCATAATACTTCTAAAAATATCGAAAAACCCCAATCCGGAAAATTTCGTATTCCATCTTTTTTCAAAAACAAAATCTTATTTTTACACTCGCTGTTGATTATTACGTTTAAAGAGGCTTTAAAATAAAAATGTCAAAAAAAATTATATATCTTCATATACCCATGTATGCATTGTACATGATACCATTTTAAATTTTCTAAATTGCTTAAAAACATTTGTATAAAAATTCTATAAAAATTTCGAAGTATATAATTTACTAACATTTTTTATGAATGTATAGACTAATTATAAAAATGGAAGTTATTTTGTTTAAGAGAATACAAGCATAAGAATACTACAAATAACAACCAATTCAGAGTAAATATTTAACTCTTAATTTGTTGATTTTTGTTTGGTTTTCTCTCTAATTAGATTACAACTTCCTATCCGATAATGTATCAATTCAACGAAGATCTCGTAGAAATATTTATAAATCAGACGTGATTTTTGTGTCGAAGGTAATTTAATCCATGAATTATCCGCGTAATTTTTGTCTATAAATAGCTTACCGTGAAAATAGAGTTATTCATAAAGCCATATTTTGATAATATACCACGCCATGTTTAAAAACATAATCTAAACATACCATATTTTAAAAACATAATCTAAAAAACTGATTATGGATGATCGAATTGATAATGAAAAATGGATGCCAAATTTTAAAAACATAATCTAAAAAATTGATAATGGATTATGGAATTGATAATGAAAAATGGATGCCAAATTTTAAAAACCTAACCTAAAAAATTGATAATGGATGATGGAATTGATAATGAAAAATGGATGCCATATTTTAAAAACATAATCTAAAAAATTGATAATTCATGCAAAATTCCCGGGAACAAAATTGTGGTGGTTGAAAACATACTCAAGTTAAATTTCTGAAAAACCAAACGAAGAGTCAAATATTTGAACGATCATCAAACATGATTATCAAATCACTATACGAATCATTAAAAAATGTGCTTAATTCTATAACAAAATGAATATATCAAAATATGAAACATACGTTAAGCATATTCCAAAACTTGGTTGTTAATATCCAGATATTTGTGCAACGAAATGATCGACGGAAGCCGAAATACACACAAGATCCGCACAGCCGAACCTATGCCGCCAAGTCCAGCTTCAAAAAAACAACCTGCATTCCTCGCGGTTAAGGGGAAAAAGTTGCACTTACCGCCTCAGAGAGAGACATAACATAGTCGGACCCCATGAAGAACTGTTTGGTCGTTCACCTACAAAAATCACTCGGTAGGGAGAAAAGCCGTTTTATTTACCAACACACCTGCTGCCCTCTATCAACAGAATGCGTTTCATTTCCGAACTACATCGCCCAAAACCGCTGTTTGGCCCAGTTCAGGGTTGAACGGAGGGCATTAATAGTGGACACTAATTTGTATCTGAAACATTGACCACTTTTCGCCGATCGGTATAAGGAAGATATCTTGAAATAGATAACATCTCTCAATGGACTTCAATTTTATTCATCCAATTTAAATGCACGCCAAGATTTTTAATGAGCTGCTTTTTATTTTTCACACGTACACGATGGCGCGGAGTAACATAGTAGCGAGTGGTATTTGTGAATGCTTTTTTGAAAAGAGATTTGAAAATTCATGTCACAGACTACAATAATCATTATACGCTGAACTTAGTTGTATTATCAATGGTTTTATGTTATACAATCAACAATGTCTTCAATTTTATGTAAATAATTTGTAGCGTATGTTATAAAAATAAAACCACTTTCTAACGTCATCGTTTTTAGTTGATATGAGATGCAATTAAAATCGATGGTAAGTTCTAAATTATTGCTAATTAGTGTTGCTTCTTTAGAGAAAGATTTTTTTTATTACTATGAAAAAATAATGATATGCCGTTTGAAATTTCATAATATTGAAAATGTGTGGTATTTTTTTAAAAAATTTTAACTGATAAATTGTAGTAATATTTCAAAATTTTCTGCGAATAAAGAAAACTGATTTTATTTCTTAAAAAAATTAAAATTAGAAAAATGAGTTTCCTGTTTTTTTTAAAAAATAGTATATAATTAAGTTGATTATTGTTGGTACTTTTATAATTACAGATTCTTAATATATGTGTATATAGCTGTAATTAAATATAGCATAATTTATAGGTATATCTATTATAAATCGACCATCATGATTCATAGCTCTCAAATACTAATTCCTCAAAGACTACAACTTCCGGCATCTGTTAGCATCTATTTATTTGAAACCAATTACAAATCAATCTGCCTATTTTACAACAATTTCTCAGATTTAACTATTCAGGCTCCGTTAAATACAATAATTAATCGTTCCTATAGATGATAGGGCAATTTTATGATAATATACAGATATTTTAAAATTTCACATTCAGTCCTTTTCAAAAAATTCTTGACAAAAGAATTAAAAAAAGGGTACAATTGAAAAAAATTTTTTTAATAAAACCTCTCAGGAATTTCATAAAACCACATAATCGCAGATTACATATTAAAGTTACGTAGTGTAATAGGCTATACTGAATTATGAAATATTTATATGAATACGATGTTAAATGTAAATAAAAAATAACATTAAAGCTGGACTTACTTAGAATTTATATATATA
>JAOUZG010034305.1:660771-713164 GCA_026289955.1 Argiope argentata | reverse complement strand
AAAGCAATATATTTAATATTATATTAATATTAAATATATTGCTTTAAAATCTAAATATGAACAACTGTTCCATATGCTTTATCCCTGCATGAAAATTTAAACATTTTATCTATTGTAATTTTTTTATTTACTTCTAAACTCCTTTCTACATGTGTGTCCCACCTCACCCAAATTAAAATGGCGGCGCTGAAAATAATTACAGAAGGATGAAATGGCTATGTATTGGTTTTATACAAGGATTTGAAATATTATGAAACTGCCAAATTCTTAAAATCTGAATTAAAAATAAGTTATATTTTTTATGAGTGAGTTAGTTGAAAGTTCCCACCAGAGTTCATCTTATGAAGATTCTGTAATAATTAAGATCATTTCATTTTCTAAAAATTAAATGAATAAACGTGAGATGTATAAGGTTCCCGATTTGTTTTTATTATAAAAGTTATAAACTAATTCTGTGTCGTTTGATCATGGAATATTAGGAATTATGTTCTTGTTAAAAAATTGTCTATTATTTTTGTTTATTTATTTTCAATCACTAAAAAAATTAATTTTTCAAGCTGTTATAAGTTTTGTTTAATTTAGCTTGAATAGCTTTCTTAAATAATTTGTTTAAAAATTTCATTAAAAATTTTTTTGGGTTGGCATACTTAACACCTTATACTTGTAGCGGCTATTCCAAATATTGTGATAGTTTCAATTAGTAATTTTAAATTTTCTATAAATACTGAAATTTCCTAAGTTGTAATCAAAAGTTTACAGTTTTTCACTCGTATGCATACTGATATGCTTGCACACAGAATAATTAAAAAAGGGTTATATAAACATACGTGAACCATCCCTACTCAGCTGAATGGGGACATCAATAAACAGAATCAATAGTAGAGTTCTCATGGCGATCAACAGCTACGGTACAATCCCTTCAGTAGGAGGCATGTCTCTCCATCGGCAGGTGACTCGTCCTCACATCATCAAGGAGAAGGGCGAAAATTAATCACCTTATTGAAAGCTTTTCTTTCCATTTTTTTTTGGTGCCACCTTTTGGGATAAAGAGGCTTATATAAAAAAATTCTCTCTTTATAAGTCAGTTCAAAGTGTCAGATATACTCTAAATGTAAGGCGTCGGGGTACACTTTACTTACAACTGCATTAAAATAAGTTAAATTTTCATTTTGTAACTTAAAAACTAGCATTTAAATACAGTTTTTTAATTTAAAAAATCAGACATTTTTTATAAATTCTCTTTAATATTTTTCAATTTTAGGGGACAGAATGTCTAGTTACCTAAGTAAGATGATAAAATGGATGCCAGAGGCTATATGTTTATAAATTACCGCTGATTAACTTCAAGGAGTCTCATATACCTTTTTAAGGTAGGTGACTATGTTAAAAAGTCAATTTTTCTGCAAAATTATGATAAATTTGTATATAATATTCTTAATGTTTGAACAGATTTCTTTATAAAAATCGCTAAGATTTTGTTTCCAAGTCTATTTCTTTGAGAAATTACATTAATTTTTATATTTGCATTTACATAATTTTAATGCTATTTTATATCTATAGATTTTGTTATTTTCAAATTCTAATCTTTGGTAGCTTTTCTTTAAAAAACCTCTCACAAATTAAAATCTAATGCATAGTTTTGTTCAAATTTGGTATAATAATTCCTTAATATCTTTTGTAGTTACTAAACTAAAGAATAATTAAAATATTCATTTACAAATATTTTATATTTGCTTTAATCCTTCAAAATAAGAAAAAAAATCGAAACTTTTATATTTATCATTTGCAACCCAATGTTTAAAGAATGGATAGAAATGTGGTTTATATTTTTACTTCAGAAATTAAATAATATTTTTTAAGTTATCAGCAAAATTTCAAGCAAAACTAACTTTTTCGCTAAAAATAGGTATAAAGTAAAAATCTTCTAGTATAGAGTGTCACCACTCTATACTAGAAGATTTTTACTTTATACCTATTTTTAGCGAAAAAAAAAATCCTTTTTACTATTTTTTTTAAAAAAATTTAGAAATGTTTTCAACGTTTTTTATTTTAAAACTAAAAATGTAACTATTTTAGAGCGTTTTTCTGAAAATCCCCCCTCCCTCCTGAACATAGGTTGGTTGGTTTGGGGTTAATGGCACAAGATCCAGATTGGGCTAAACTGAGCCAAACACATGGTAATTTGACTACTGCAGTAAACTTTAAAATTATGATTCTAATTTAAGGCATGCAGTAATAAAACAAGTTTTTGTGAAAGTAACAAAATCAGTTAAAACAAACACACTTAATGCTAAAAAATGTCATATTAAATATCAAAAGCATTATAAACGGGAACAAATATAAAGAATTTTAAAATTCAAATCTAAAATATGTAGCTCCCCAAACTTAGTCAATACCTTAAAGAGTAAATTTCATTAAACATTTTGATATATTACAATAATATAAAAAAGAAAATTATAATTAGTGGAAAAGTCTTAACTCGGAATTAGTTTGTAATGTAAAATGGGCTACTATTTGCTGTATGTATGCATGGCTAAAATTTATTGCTGATGGCGGAACACAAGAATAATGTTGTAAGAGATCCAAATCATTAAAGGATTTAGAACTGTGGAAAGAAATTCCCTCATTTTTTTTTGCACCTGAAATCTTTGTTGAATTTTCACCCACCCATAATTTAAAGATTTATATTCTATCAAAGATCTTTTTTCATTTGCATTCTTGAAGTGCTTTCGTTAAGCAAATTTATGTACCAATGAGTAAACTTTCTATAGATCTTTAAATTTTAAACCACAGAATAAATCAGGCAAAAACCAATCAAAATCAGACAAAAACCAATTATTAATATATGTTAAATACTTATCTGCATTTCATGCTGAATGGGTGTTCACTTTGAACTTATAAATAAAATTAAAGAAAAAAGTGTCTAAACTCTGAAATTAGAAAATTATATTCAGCACTATACACAATTGGGCAAATACTTATTATTTAAATAATTTGTTTTAATTTACTAGAACTGATTCGAATTCAAGATGTTCATTGGATTTTACTTGAATCCAAGTTAAAGTCCGTGACAGTAAATAATCATACTCTCTATTAAATATATTTAATTAAATTTATATATAATTTTTTAGTGTCATCTAAATCCTAATTAATTTTTTAATTAGTTCAAAAGATCCTGAAAAAAGTCTTACTTTAAAAATTATTAATTATTAATAAATGTATAAAATATTATATTGTTACTATTATTTTGTGAATAAAACATTCCGTGCAGAAAATTAACCTATTGAATAAAATTGAGACCATTTGGTCATTCAAAAATGCAAATATTTTCCTCATTGTGCTCCAGGAAGTACTTATTCTTCTTTTAAGTCAAACAGTTTACTTAAGTAATGGTGATAATTATAGAACTTTTAAACAGCTTATTCATTCTTTATATACATAATCACTTGCAAATTGGCTATTGTTTAGCCACTAACTGTTCTTTCATAAGATGTTTTGAATCATCCAATAAGAGTGAAGTTGAAGAGCCGCAATTTTGACTTTCGGATATCAATAAGTGTGATTATATTAAATATAAAATCACACTTATTATCTATTTAATATAATATGTGTAATAATGTGTTACATACATTTTTAAAAGATTAAAGAAAAGAAAATGAATTATTTACATTTTTTCTCAAAAGTTTGAAATGATAGAATTTTTTTAAAAAAAATGTTCTATGTTCATATGATTACCATTATTAACAAAGAAAGAATAACATTATTAAAAATTTCTTTTGTAATTTGTAAATAAACTATTTTAAAAAAGGTTTTTTTAAAGGTAATTTTCTCGTTTAAATTATAAATGGAAAGAATAAATCCTCCTGATGTAAAGATTTCTTTTTACCTGTCGTTGAGCTAACAAATTGCATTTTGTTTTTCTTCTTGCAAAATATTCTAAAAATGTTTCACTTTTAAGATATGAAGCAGAAGAAAAGGAAATTTTAAATGGAAAATAAATTGATAAAAATAAATAATGATATAAGATCAGATAAGTAATTCTTTATTAGATAAAATACGTAGGAAATAAGTAATTCATCATCATCATTATATAAAATTACAAACAATATAGATATTTAAGTACATTTGCATACGTATAATTATATTAAATATAGGGAAAAAATAAGAAAAAGAATTTACACTTCAGACAATAGTTTTATATACAGAGTAATATTTAAAAAGGGTGTACCACTTTATTTGTAAAAGTAATCGATAAAAATGAAAATTCAGAGTATATTTTTACCGGAAAATCATGAAGTTTTAGAACTTGCAATTGTTTTCCGTACATATTTAGCTCTTTCAACGTACTTATGTATAACCTAACTACTTATGTATAAACTTAACCTACCTATGTATATGCTCATTAACTTACTTATGTATATTCTCACTAAATAGTAATATCAATGTGCGATATAATCAATAGTGACAAAATGGCAAAGACACTGTTATCATTCTGGTTTTCTGGTTAATTTTTTAAAAAGGAGTTTCAAATTTGAGGGCAGCTGAATGTCAGAGTCTCGAGCTACAGAAAGAATCTCTAATATACCGTGTAATATATTCATTATAATTTTGAAAGCATGTCACCATGGGTAATGTGCATAAATGGAAGTCTCGTACAGATCTACAGTGACAACAAACGTTATTTCTCTTGTTCTTCACGACAAATATAATGTGCCAATGAGACCGGAGAAACTGTTATAAAAATACAACACATTCTTAATACATACCTAACAATATCGAATTTATCTAAATTTTGAAGTCTCTTTTACCATGGGTGATGTGCATGAAAAGAAATATCGTACAAATCTGCAACAGCAGCAAGTGTTGTTTCCCTAACTTTTCACCGTTAAAATCTACTGAACTCGTCGTTAAACTAGAGTAAGTTCTATTAGCAAACAGCATATTCTTTAAACATTTAGTGAATATTTATACTATGCTCTGATGAAAACTTCAAACTATATAAACAGTTCAACAACCCTAATTAACTTGATTAAATGTCGAAACATTTTGGCATGCTTATAGACAAAGTAATCTATGTTTTATAAGAAACGGCAGCTATATATCGAGTAAGATCATTTCTATTTGTCGTTGCTATGCTCACGCTTAACTTGACCTCCAACTTACAGTCATATAATTCATGAACTTTACAAAAAGAATGAATTCCTTTCAACAACGTGGCGCACGACCTCACTATCAAAAAATCATGTGACCTCACACGGTTAAGAACCTTTTCTGTGCATTCTCTCTTTTAAAACTTATAATTTAATGTGCATACCCCAGAAAGGTGTAGTATGCTGCACAAAACTGACTTTAGTGTCGGTCCTGTAAAATTCATATGCTCATACCGACTGATAAAAAAGAAATCCTAAGCAGAAATTAGTTGCATTAAAAAATTAGAACCATTGCCAATTGTGGAGATCAAAGCAAAATTTAAATGATAGATTCATTATATTTATAACAAAATTATTTATCCTTGAATGCGTATTTCATTAAACCCCGTTCCCATCCTATATTTCATAACACTGAACTTGCAATTGAGAAATGCTTAAATTATTACAATAAAAATCACGTACAGGTACTAAAAACCTTTCTAACAGAAAACTTCTAAAAAGCTCTTTCATTTATATTCAAAATAGAAGGTCAAAATATTTCGTCATGTATTAAATATTCTTCTGAGCTAAATTCTTTTTCAAAATATTTCTCTAATTTAATAAAGTTTGAAGGCATCTTCCCGAAATTTTGTTATTTGTTAAATTAGCCGAACCTTTTTTAACAAAGAAAATTTTTAAAATAATTAAATGTGCGTTACAATAGTTATTTTAATCTATAATAATACAAAATAATAAATTAATTAAATACGCATAAAATGACGGCTCTTCTTTTTTACTCAGAAGAATATCATGCTAAATGAAACATCTTTTTGGTTTCTGTTGACCATTAATTCATGTTTGAAAGGCAGTTTTTTTTTTCTTCTATGAAGTTGAATTTTTCGATGCAGATGTTTATATTAAATTTTTTAGGCATTTAATTCTTTATAATACAGAAGCAAAATTATAACTAATTCGCAACATTAAAAAAATGGAATATTTTTTATATTTATTCTTTTTTAAATTTCTTTCCTGCCTGGATCTAACTAGATATCTTAACATTCGATAGCTTATTTTATAGATCTTTTTAATACCAATAACTTTTCTGTTAAAAGGTTTCGTCAAAAATTAATAACCTTTTATTTAATTGCGAGAAATCGACATAAATTTTTCGCTTTCTCCCTCCCTTATTCGGTCGGATACCCAGGAGCTAACAACCCGTCAACATACATCAATAATGTATTATGTATTTTTTCCAACATGTATTACTTCTCAGGACAGTTAAACTGGGCTATAAACGACTAGCGTCATTATTTCCATTCAATAGTAGCTATTAAATGTGTCTGAAGTAATTTGAAAAAGAATAAATTCTTTTATCCAGTAAATCTGTGATAAATTACATGAAATATTACTTCTCAAGGAGTAAGTGAACTGACGAATGAATAGGAGGAAAGTGAATAATTAAAAAAAACTTTTGCTATTAAATTAAGATTTTCATAGTATTTTTTACTATGAAATAGCTTCAATATTATTTTATTAAACTTTGTAACTATCCATCATCTTTGTACGAGTTTAATATAAATCTGCATTAGTAATTGCTACTGAATAAGATTTTTTAACCAGCAATAGCTGAAGCATCAGACAGTATGGTATTTCTTTGCTTCGCAGACTTGGTAATAAAATATTCACAAGTTGCTTCAAACTTAACAATAAATGTACAAATTTCATTTATTGCTAATGTCGAAATCACTTGTTATTTTTCCATTTCTACTATTAGCTTACACTCTCCCTATATATATTTATATATCTTGTTCAAATTTTCAATTATTAATAAAATAATTTTTATTTATCCACTCAAGTTCAAGTAAAAATTTTTAAACTTGTAGTGGATGACATTTGATGTTAATACAGTTTCAAATCAATACATTCATCACTTCAGTTTCAAATATCAATTCGTTAATTTTTTATTAATTAACTAAAAACTTTTTTCTCGCCTAAATTCTTCATTTCCCCGACGACAAATAAATAGCGAATTCAGTTTGTTCTTTCCCACGCTAATGAGGTTAGGTTTAACACGTTTTCGGCTGATTATTTAAAACGATTCTGTTTATTTTCTTAATGTTTAATGCATTTAAAATTAAACATTGTCAATTAATCAATTTTTCGGATTCATTTTGAAGTACTTTCGAATGAAAATAATACAGAATAAAGAAAATTAAACATTTCTAATCGGTATTGCGTTACCCCAACTGGCGTAGAAAACTCTAGCATTTTGCGTTGCCTCAAGTGGCGTTGAAACCTCAGTTGGCGTTGAAAATTGAACGCCAGTATAATTTTTTGATCATTTATTTATAGTAATTGTAATTATTGGGCCACGAAAATTTCGGTTGGTAGGGCGTTGGATTCGAATCCCTTGGGCTGCGAGTTCGAACCCGCCAGCCGAAAACTCTCCCTGTGGGTGTGGGTGTAAATAGTGGACTTTATATCTGTCGTTGTCACAAGGTCCTCCATGTCGAGAGAAATACCACTGGGGGTAATGGGTCCGAGATTTTCGTTCTCTGTTCCAGATCTAAGTTACGATCTGTGGATGAATGAATGAAGTCCGCCCCGTAAAAAGGGTTTGTGACGAGTGTGAGTTAGAAGTCAGATTTCCCTTGGATGCTCAGGGTTCCATACCCTCATATGCCCGAGAATAACAACAACAGTTTTAATTGTTAAATAAAAAGTAACTAAAATAAAAAAAAATCTTTGTTAACCTTAGGAGGGATTGATTTAAAAAAAATTGTTTTTTATATTACTTTTTTCAATTTATTTCAAATATTATTTAAATTATATACTAGCACCTAATTGTTGCTGATTTTGAAGAAGTAATTGCAAAGAAGTGCTTTATCTAAGGAAAGTGTGTAGTGTGTACGCGCACATGCATGTGCATACGTTAATATATTTTTATAATATCAATTTAAATGCAGCATAATTTCCCTATAATTTTGTACAATTTTTATAAAATATTTCTTGCCTTTATTCACCAATAGTTTTCATTGTTACAAAGTAATTTAAATCTTTTTCATTGTTTCATCAAATATTTAATCACGTGATATTCTTCCTTTGTTGAAAGAATAAAGTAAGGAAGATTTTGCCACTTATCTCAGCAGACTACATGAGGAATCAGTAAGCGAAATCACAATACAGCAAAAGACAACATGCGACATGGAATACCAGACACTTAAAAAGATCAGAGTACTATTAACTTAAGACTCGACATCATTAATCAAATTCCTCCTTTGGGAGATTATCTTGAACATCATGATATACGTGAGAGATTTGACTTTATTTAAGCTCAACTGAAATTCCTGGAGAATCAGTTGGTCTCCAAAAATGACCAGTGATTTTATATAATAATGATGTGATACACTACAAATGTGATTCAGTCATTTAATTATGATATTTATGAAGAAGAACGAGACTAATCCTGACTTCTGACAACTAATCGATGCAAAGCCTGATCACATATGACAACTTAGGCAGCATCGATGGACTTGTAAGACTTTCTAATTCTTACAATTCTTCTTTAATGATTCTGATTCTTACACTAATTCTTCTTTGGCATGCATTACTCTTATTACAGTTTTCTATTATGGAGGGGGGGGGGTGACGTCGCTACAAAAATTGCTTGCCATTAGATATCAGACAGCATAAGCGATTACATTTGTATTTTGATTGTAACGTTATTGAATCAGTGAACGAGAAAATAAAGCAATAACTTTTGCATATATATTTGAGTTTTGAAGAATATTTTAATTCTAAAATTTAGATATGTCTACAGGTAAAATATTTTTAAGCAAACTATAGAATCCTTTTGTTTACTCTCAATCGGCTGTCAACAAAAAAAAATCCCATAAAAATCTAAAATTAATCTACTGAGCACTTTTGATCAAACAAAGCTTACACTTGAAATGTGTGTGAGATGATGAGTCATCAATATTTTGAAAAAAAAGGGAAACCTTAATGAAAATGACACGCGTTTTTCTTGACTTTTTCCCGGTAGGAAATGTTAAATGTTGTTTGCCCAATTTGACTAAACCGTACTCAGTTCCTTGTCTGTGTGAATCATCTGGAGCTTTGGTTCAGAATATTATTTAGATTTTATTAAAACAAACCCACGAAGATATTTAAAATCACAAATTGTAGATTAATTGACTTTTAATGACACAAATGTCATGTTTGAGAATATGTCGTTAAACGATGTTGAAAATGAATTATTTCTTTCTTAGATAATGAGCAAAACTATGTGTTATTTTAAGATGCATAAAGCTTTTTAAACATGATCGTTTTCAGCTTCTTAGTATTGTAAAGAAAGCTTAGTTTGCCTTTTGGGTTCATTTTTGACAGGTTGAAATCATAATTTGACACAGAATTATAATATTAGCATCAAGATCACACACAAAATTTAAATAATCTAAATAACTGCGTTTGTATCGCGTTTACATATATAAGAATTTGTTGACAGTAAGACGTCAACATGTGACAAATTTGGATTGAAATTTGATATGCGTATGCATATTCACTTGATGCTAAAATTGTGAAAAAAATGTTTTATCCTTCTAACTTCCTTCTTTCTATTCTTCTTCGTATATCCTGTAGTTATCGTGTTTTCTGGCTCTCAATCAGACGGACAGACAGATACACTTCCTTGAATGGATTTCATTCGAAATTTGACAGGAATCTACAAATTTGGAGTAAGGGCTACCTATTAAACTTCATTGATACTATAACAAAGATATTTTGAGTTTCAGTTTTCAGAGACATACCTAATTCCAAAACGGTGTTTTTCGAATTCAGAGAGTTCTGAAATGTGAAGATCGTCAAAATTTCGAATTTGAATTTTTGACGATTATAATACTTTCTCTTTGTATTTTTCGTATACAAAATAATAAAAGCGAAAATATTTTGCGATGATACACTGTTAAAATCAGCACATATACTTGCAAGCTGCTAATGTATTCAAACATATATTCAAAAAATATTTTAATAAGAAATATCTATATGAATGCATGGCATATATATAGATTTTCGTGATTTATAAAGGAGATACAAATTGTTCATTCGTGTTTTTACTCATAAGACGTATGAATAAAATGGAGTTTTTTCAGCTTTACACTTATTAAGATGATGAAGTTTAAATTCAATATTTAAACCCCATCATCGCAATTAAGACGATAAAGTTTAAACTCAATCTTAATATGTCGATTAAAATTTTGGAGTTTAATTTGTTATTATTAAGGCAGGTAACAAGTATTTTAGCACAAATGTGTAACCCATTAAATATGATGATATTTGTCTTAAAATTAGATTTATATGTATCTCATTTTATACAATATCATATACGAATTTCTATAAAATTAGTGTACAAAAAACTATCTAATAAAACAGCATCCTGATAACATGGTAAAAAAATTCCCCCATCTCTACTACGAAACAGCATTTTGAGGGCATATATTTAACAAACTTTTTATTCTGATATTCTTTATTTCGAATTTTTTTTCGTCACTTATATTTTGATTATACCAAATGGACTGGTTTCCATCACCATTTTGACAACACGAAATGAATTAGCTGTGTTATGGAAAGATTGAAGGCACTTTTATTAAATAGAATTTCCTGAAAGAAATTTCTAAGAAAATGAGGGGATGAAAACACACCCTTTACACTGCTTCTTTAAGTTATATTGCGCTAAATAACGAAACACACCTAGCAATATAAGAGCAGATAATCCAGTTCTGCATTGACTAGAAGTCCCCAAAAGATGACCGGATAGGCCATTGTGAGGTAAAAACTAAAACATGAATGAGAGTCCAGTGAACTCAACACGTTTTACTACAAGGAAACAATGTCTAACAGTTTACGATAAAATCGCCCCAACTCACATTGATTAACACACTTTTTGCTCCAATTTTGAATTCGCGTCAGATGTTGCAGAAGGTATCTTCACCGAGAGGCGGTTCAAACACGAAGACCTAATTTAGTATTTCACTTTGCCCCTTTTCCAAAGTTATAATCTACCAAAGCTTTGTTTCGTATGAAAGATCTGACACGCTATCTCAGGTCAAGTTGAAGGCAAACGCAAATATTTTATAATTAGAAAAAAACAATTAGTTATTAAAGTATACAAATTTTGAAATCTATGCACGCAGACATTTGGAGTTCTATTCACCACTTCCTTTAGATATGCTAATAGTAATTCAGAAATAACAATCGTGGTCTATCCGAATAGCAACTGAAAGATTAAAAGATCACTCAATTTCATTCAGCTTGTTAATGACTAAGTCTTTGTGATCTAGACAATGTAATAATTTTCTTTGTGTACATGATCTGTTAACACTTTTCATGTGAAAATGATGTATATACTTCCTCGTTGAATAGTTATATCTTTTCCTTGATAGAATAGCAGATATATAATCTAACTACTTAAAACGTATTGTTTATATCTGATTAGTAAACAATTATATAGCTTAAAAATAAGGTTGTTTAATATTAATCTTTAAAATAAAGCATGAACTGACTGTAATTATCTTTTTTCAGGAATTAACTTCATTTTAAATCTCTAAATCTAAAAGACATAATTTATGGAAAGATATAAATAAGATAATTTTCAAAAAAACTTCTACATTGAGAAGTATACTTTTGGCAATGATGGTTCAAGATTCAATGAAAACAATAATTTTGTGTGTAACTGTTGCAATGATAAGCATTTTTTTATTTCCTTCATAAACTGTTTGGTTAATGACACACGAAACGAATTTCTATATTGAGTAATTGTTTTAGTCTATATTTCAATAGATTTGCAATTTAGTACTAACAACTTAACTGACATTTCGTTACGAGAAATTATTTAATGGATAATAATGTTAACAGAACTATTATTACAGTGAGTAAATCGAAACTGAGATTTCATTAAGAAATAACACATGTTTATAATAAAGACAAGCAAAATGTTCTTCATACAAATTAAAACTTTAACAGTCTTTTTATTCGACATTATAGGGAAATATATCTTAAGAATAATTTATGCTGAACTCATAAACCTAATATTTGAAACATTCACAGCTGAGGATTTTAACCATTATTAACCCTTTACACTCAGAAAAGTAATTATATGCTTAATTATTCAATATACAAGGGCTTGCTTATTGCTCCAATTTGTGTGTGTGTGTGTGTGTGCGTGCGTGCGTGCGTGCGCGTTTAAAATTGAATACTTTATGAAAATACTAAATTAAAATGTATACTTTATGTAAATGCATAGATCATAGGTACTGAGATAAATTAAAGGCTTATTTTCCATTTCTTACGATAAGTTCAAAACGAAGAAAATGTCCAAGTTTTGAGAATTAGTTCCGTTTATCCTAACTGACCCTATAATTTTCTTATTACAAATATGATCCCTCGATATCTTTTTTCTAGGTAAGTTTAAAATTTCATGAGCAATTTATTTAAATAGTTATATAGAGGCTGTACTAGGATAATTTATATTTTATGAATATTTTGTAATACAATATTTTATTTGAAAAATAGCAGTGAATAAATCTCTGATTAATAATTTTTTGTAATAACATATATAATTTTTCTATAATTTTTTGAACCATTGCAAAATCTTAATCTGTCAATAATATTTTAAAATATTAATAAATACTAGTCTAAAGAATGTAATTTATTCTGAATTTAGTTTTCTTTATATTAGTTGATAGACTTAATATGTTTGAAAATTTCCATTGAAAAAATTATATTTATCTAGGATTTTTGTACAATCATAATAATTTATATCAAAATTTAATCCTTTCGAAATCCATATTTAATAAATAAAAAATAGTGTTTGCAGAGTGTATTTTTAAAAGGTTTATGTAAGAGACTTGAGCTAAAATTAAAAATGTTATTTTCAAGACTAGAATTCTATATTTCCTTTTGTGTGAAAATCGTTTGAGTAAATTCTCATTTTTTAGCAAATGATATCATTGATACATTTCTATACACTTATTTATTTAAATGGAATCTCGTCAAATAACAAAGGAATCACGAAAACTTTAACATTTGGTTTTTTAATTGTTCTTCATTTTCATACAAAAATTTTAAGTGAACTGCCATAATTATAAAGAATTTAATAAAACTTAATTAATGATAATAATAAATTTAAAATGAAATGTGTGTTTATAATGCTGTAATATATTCCTTATTGACCAATTTAGCGTCACGAATCTTTTTCTGTCTCTATTTGGAATTTTAACCACCATATTTGTGCATCGAACTGCCAAATTTTTTAAACATTATTCAATAGTTAAGACATTCATAGATTCATTTTTTACAGATGCTTAGTTGAAAATAGAGACGCAATCGGAAAATAGCGTAATTTGTTTTGATAGTAAGAAAAAAAAGCGCATGAAAGGGTTGAAAGGCCCAATATATCTAGAAAGCAATAAATGTGTAGCATAGCACAATCAAATCTTATTCTGCAAATGTCAAATCACGTTTTTCATTGTTCAAAACAACTGCGAATATCAGCTCTTATAGGAAATATTTATGAGAAACTTAGCTGCAAGATGCTAACATTTTCCTTATTTTTAAGTATTCCCCAATTAATAGATACTTAAAGGAAAGTTTAGTGTACAGGTTGTTCCTTGTTTTGTGCGATACTTTTCCTTCTTTTCCTCTAAACAGTTGAGATTCACAATTGTTACGCATCCTCTTATTACAAAAATCCTTTTTAACCGAAAAATATTATTTAATAGGATCATGTTTATAAAATGAAATTCAATTTCTGAATTTCTTCCTCTGAACATTAATTAGGGTTTGACCATCTCAAGCGAATAGTTATATATACTATTCGCTTGAGTTAGTTATATATACTATTCGGAATAGTTGAATAATTATATATACTATTCGGAACATATCACTTCCTTTTAAGGTGTTATATTATTTGTTAGGAAAAAGTCACTCAGATAATTTACACTTTTTATGTGCATGCATTGCATGTATGTGCTTTTGAAATGTCATGGATCATATATAGTTTCTTTAAATGCCATTTTCCATTTTGAAAATTCTCTAGAGAAAGCTTACTGCTAAGTATAAACTACTTTATCCATTATTTTCCTTGCCAAGTTAACGTTTCTTTGATTTTATTTAAATTTCGTGGTTGCTCTCTTTCCACCTCACCCAACCCTGACTTTCTCATATATTTACACTTACAGAAGACCGTTACTATGTGTTGTCAAAAATGATGCTGTCAAATGTTCTTAATTGACTTCAATCTATAAAAGTATCCTTTCTGAAAACTGTATTATTTTTTGTTCATAATTTTCATATTTATTAGAACAATTTAGTTTTTACATTATCTTAAAATTATTTTAAATTATTTACCTTACATTATCTAAAAATATTTTCAATGATGCTGACTTGAAATTCATCTTGTTGCTATTTATTCTATCACAGTTATTTCGACTTCAGATTAATAAAGGCACTAATTACATAAATGAGTAAAACTTTTGTCTCGTAAGGCTGGAGAAAATAATAAAATGTCCTTCAAAATATGTTACATTACTACCTTATTTGTTCAATGTTATTTCCTAAATAAAAATTTAATATCAGTTTTAAGCATTTTAGTTTTAATCAGTTAAGATCCAATTTAAATCTTCCGTACTCTGCAGTCATACAGTCACAACAGTTCTATTTTACTTAACTAGTTCTATTTTATGAAAAATAAATTCTAGACTAAATTACTATCTTTTATTTTCAGTTTCACTTTAGGAAAAGTATTTGAATTTGGATTTTATAATTCTCGAAATAATCCTACAATTTTCAGTGAGTCATATTTTCTTCACTATAACTCTTGCTTGTTTTTTTAAAGAAATTTTAAATATTGTAAAAGCTTATTTAGAAAATAACTAATTTATCCTTTTTTAATATATGGAATTAAAGTTTTAAGGTAAGAAAATTTTGATAAATTAATAGATACTAACTAATTAATCAAATCTACATTAAAAAACTTTGCTCAAAATATATTTTTACAATTATAATTCAGGTACACTTAACACTCCTTAACCTGTTTTTCAAAATTCCTGTTAAAAAATCAATCAGCATAACATTAAATATAAGTTATGGTTACGATACTGATTTCTTCTAAATAAACTGAATACCGATATTGTATTTTATTTGATTAAGCTGTTTAAATGTTATTGCGAAGCTTATTTTGATAATTTAATTTTATGATGCCACTTCCTAAAGTTCAGTTCCCCTTTTATAAAGTTCACATCCCGATTTCAAGTTCACACTTTTAGAATGTTATACTTCAGATAATTTTGTTTTATTTTTTACTAAACATTCCTCTCTGATTGTACATTACAAGCAGAAGAATTTTTGAAAGAAACAATCCTATTATTATCGTTTCGTCAAAAAGGCCAAAAAAATTCTTAGAATTGAGCTTGCTCGAAGACTTGGTTGCTTGTGATTTTATTTATATGCATTTTCTATATTATTTTATTTTATTCTACGCAACATGAATGCGTACCCTGCAATTTCCGTTTTCGGCCAAGAAGTTTATGTAATCGAAGAATCCTTAAAAAAAATATCCTACAAGCATTCCACGTTTTTTTCTTTTTCTTTTTCTTTTTTTCCCCCATCGGTCAGAAATAAAAACTTTGAAATACAAGCATGCGCATCATCTTTCATTTGACCGACAAGCGCTCTGCTTCAACGCTTTCAGTGCACGCAGTAATTATTGGAAACTTGAAACTTTCTACAACAAAGAAAATAATCTGATTTGCCGCAGACACAATACGGCTTTTCTAAAAAGTAATTTGTAGGTTTCTCGGGGATGCTTCTTTTCGATAATTTGTAAATTGTCTGTTTTGTGCTGAAAAGTACCCTTCAAAAACCATTCATGTGAGTCAGTCTGTTATAGAAAATTATACAGGTTCAAATATAAATAAACAATTTATTGAGCATTGTGTAAATAACAGGTGTTTAATGGTTGGTTTGACGATGCAGGATGCTTATAGTTTTTCAGATGAATTCTCTGTCAAATATTTAAAATAAAATGTGATAACCATCATCTGTTTCATTTATAGATTCTTTTTTCTCATTTTAAAACGAAAAAATTGAACTAAATATGTATTTAAAATTATAATTATAGTTTAAATCAACAGAAACCGATATTACTTTTGGTCATTTTTTTTTACATGATTAGTTTGAGTTACTTTAAGCAAAATGTTTCGTTTATCTTTTAGAAGTAAAATGTGTGCCCAAATTATAGCAATCATTTACATTATTAAGAAAAAAATTACTATACTATAATTATTAAATAATAGTTTAATGAGACAAATATGTGATTGTTTTGAATATGATATAGATAATGCGTATATTATTAATATATATTATCTTCAAAAACTCCTCAGATTTCAAGCTAATGATTAGATATCTCGTTAGTCTCCTGCATTCAGTTATACAAAAACATATAACAAATATCTTAAATAATTTTTTGAAAATAATAAAAAAATTGATAAAAAAATAAAATTGAATATTTTTAATATTAAGTAAATTAGATATAAAAATGGCCCGAGGGTCATTATAAACCTAGAAATTGAATGTAATCATTTTATAAACTAATTCCACATAAATGAAAAAATAAATAATGCAAGAACATTATTTCATAATCTTTGAATACATTTATCATTCAAAAACGTTACAGATGGAGGACTCAAAAACGTTACGGAGTAACTAATTGTGTCATAAAAAAATAATAAAATGTGTATATCTATCAGATAAACCTTTCAGTGATTTTTTTTTTTAAATTTTATGTTGAAAATGCCGATGTCTTTTAAATTGCTTATCAACAGAGATTAATTTGATTTTAGGAATTAACAACTCAAATTTCATTAAAATTACGTCTTCTCAATATTTTTATAGAGTTTAATAGCAATTTTACAAAAATTATTTTAAAAAATAATTTTTTAAGAGTATTCAATTTACTAAATGATTTTTCCTGACAAATATACGGAAGAATGAAATAAAACCTTTTTGATCCTTTTATCATATTCCCAGGGCTGCAGACTTAAGGCATGGATGTCGTCGTAAACAGTTAATTTTTTTGATTAAATCAAAATCTGTTAAGTCTTATTTATGTGATAAAATTTGAATTTAAAGGTTTTTGTTTTTTTAAAAGACAGAAAAGGAACTAAAAGTTGGAAAACGCTGTAGGTTTAATTGATTTTTCAAAAGTGTACAAAGATAAACATTTCTGTATAACTATCTCTATGTGAATACTCCGAGAACTAAATACATCCGGTGAATGTAATTTGTAGCGTTTGGTATTTAAAAGCAAAGCAAATACTAGGAAAAGGTAGCAATGAAAACTAAATTGTCTAAAATGCCGTTTACTATTTTATTCACGTACATTTGAAATTCTCCGCTATTTCCCTTATACATATTAAAAATCTATGTATACATTTAATTCTAAAGATTCTCATTATTTTAGAATAATGTTTTCAAAAGAATTTGATATTATACCAAAAAAAAATATGGAAATCGGAATAAAAGAATGTGAAATCATGGTAATTATGATTATAGAGGATAGACAGAATTAGGTAAGGTAGAATAATTCAGTTAACAACTCACAGGAAATAAAAACAGTCTTCAATCATAAACAATACTCATTTTTATTTATTTCCTTTTTATTTCTGTTATTATTATTTCCTTTCAATTCATACATTTCCTTAATATTTCCCCTAGATGGGAATTTAATTTAAATAAAAAAATTCTTATAATAATACTAAAAATCTAAAAGTAAAATAAATCATGTATAAAAAAACTCATGTAATATTATTTCCCTCCCCCTTAAACACATATATTAAGGATTTGAAAATTGCATTAATAGAATTGTGGGTCTGCTAGAACTTGAATTTCCGTAACAAAGTAGATATTTTTCGTTCATTAAACTGACTGTGAAAATGTTTTTGTGCCTTAAATAAATTTATCAAATCATTAATTATTAATGGTCGTCTCTTATGTGCAAATAAAATGTCTGCAAAACGGTATTTTCAATGAACGAAAAATATTATCACATAATTATCGACTTTTTAATATTAAAATCGTAATTGTCAATCGGATAGTTGAAATTTAATGAATTTTTTGCATTTCTATTGCGAATTAGTTAGCAAATTTTATATTTTTATTTATTTATTTTCCATTGCATAAGGAAATAATTAAAAGTTGTTCCATTAAAAAAGTGTAGATGGCGCCACTATTTATCAAATAATGGGGTATAAATTAAACTTACAATGGAACTTATCAATTAATCTCCCAATGGAATTTTTACTTGATCTATTTTACTTTAATTTTTTTCAATCGAATATTTTGTGATTGTCAATCGAATATTTGAAATTTAATGAATTTTTTAGTATTTCTATTGTGAAATAATTAGCAAATTTTATAGTTTTATTTATTTATTTATTTTATATTTCATAAGGAAATACTAAAAGTTGTTCAATTTAAAAACTGTAGATGGCGCCACTATTTATCAACTAATGGGTTAGAAATTGAACTTGGTATGTTGGTCAATTAATCTTACAATAGAGCTTTTATTTGAATTATTTTACTTCTTTTTATTTTACAAACTAAATTAAAATTGAAATATTTAAATGCTGCAAATATTTTTTTGTTGAAAAGTTCAATATATTTCTTACTTTAAAATCCAGCAACGATATTGAATTAATTTCATTAAATACCTTACGTATGTATTTAAATACATTAATTATACACAGCTTATTTTAACTACATATTTTAAAAGGAACATAATTTTTTGACATTAGAGAGAAGTAAAATAAAATCAATGAAGTATTATTATCAATTTATCCCATTATTTCTTACTTCCATAACGGTGTATTGAGCAGGAAGGGAAAAAAATTCGTCAATCTATAATAACAGTCGTGAATTTTTAAATAAATTCTCTAAATTATGTAGATTATCTCGAAATTTTGGCTGTTTTTAGTGCTTTATTCTTTCAAAAATGACTACATTTATGGATCAGTTCTACCGTTGATAATTTTCTTCTACTTCAAATGGAGGAGGCCCAGTTTTGAAAACAAAGTTTTGAAGTGTAATTAAGTAATTATATAGTAATTTTACTTCATGCATGCATTTCAAAATCATAAGGCAGAGAAGAAACTTCAACAATTTAGCTCACTTATCTTTATATTTGCGTATAATACGTAACGCCATCTATTAATTAATTAAGATACTAGAAAAGACTACTTTAATTTCGGGATCATCAATGCAACCAAATTATTTATTAGCTTCCTATTTCTTTGTCCCATCTTATTTCAGTCATAACGGCATTTCTATCACAAAAAAGAATCTAAAAAAAGAGTAAAATAATGGTGCAAAATCTGAATGGTGTTGTTTCAATTTTAAAATAAAATGCAATTCTACAAAGCACAATAAATGTATCTATATTATAATTGGTGTGCCTTATTCATGTCTTTTTAACACGGTTAGTTTCAATTCATTTATTATAATGTATGTTCAAAAAATAGTTTTATAATTTCTTGGTTTCGTCTTAAGAAAATTATCAAATAGACACCAAAAGAAACTTATTAGGAGTTTTGGCAAGGAATGAATAATTTTTGCTGCATTTTCAGGGGGATTTAATTTTGTGTATTTATTTGATTTATAAAGTCCTTATGCTTAAACTTACTGAAAGTAAAATAAAATGTTTAAATTTCAGAAAAATATCGTTTAATTCAGAATTTATTTTTATTATGATATATTTTTGCATGTATCTAAATTCACTTAGATATCAGTGTGATTCAAATTTTTTTTCACAGCTTGACGTCTAAATCAGAAGTCAAGAGTTCTGGCAAACTTCAAATTACGGTATTTAAGCTGCATTTAAAAAGAGCTCGTTTTGCTTTTTTTTAAACATTTTATTTATTCCTTTAAAATTGCGTTTGTTTATTTATTTTTACTCGTGCCACAGAAACGAACTTTATTGAAAGTGTTCTGCTTTAAACATCTTTTATTCCAATCTGTCTTTTAAAAACTATTTATATTGAGATGAATTTAAATGAATAAAAGAATATGGTTTTGGAAATAAGTGAGAAATAAACAAGTCTGTAATGAAAAATTTGCATTGCTTAAGATCCTCTGGAGGCTTAATTCACGTCTTTTTTTCATTCCATGTATAGCACATAATTGGGAAATAAATTGAGGATAAGTTTTATTGTTACAATCTTTACTTTGAAAAAAAATTACGTTTTCCCTATTTTCAAACTTTTAAATATACGAAAAATTTCTATAAAACTATATATTGGTTGAATGGTTCAGTAAATTTCTAGAAATTTAAAAAATATATATGAAAAAATACGCATTTGAAAAACATGCTACATATTTTTTGTTACATGAAACGAGGAAAAATTCATAAAGAATTTACTAATTGCCAAAGTAGTTAAGATCTATATATAGTTTTTAGATTGGATAGAAATGATTAAATTTTGTTGGGTATTCCTTATAATTTTTGTACATTTGTAATTAATTAAACTATCTTGGCATGAAAGATTTTATTGAAATGTACTTCAGAGATATTTTTTAAATAAACTTACATAAATTTACCATCATCTAATTCCTTTCTTTTATTTATTTATTTTCTAATCGCAGAATGGCAGCAAAATTTTTAATTTTTGCGACATGAAATATAATTGCAAGCAGCATTTCCATCTGAAAATGAGCCCTGTTTGAAAAAAGTTAGGAAAATACATTTTTTATAAACTTAAATGTGAAAAAAAATAGATATAAGTTTTATTTAGAATGTAGATTATTTTCACGATTAATCTCAGTTTTGAGAAAAAGATTTTGTTTGCAATTTTGATGCAAAGTAACAAACTTTTGCATTAAAATTACATTTGATTTGCATCTAAGAAATACCTTAAATTGAATGTCAAATTATAATTGAATCTCAAATTATAGTTGATGTTATTATGAAGAAGCTAAAATATTTTTCATTTTTTCCTTTAAAAATATTAACAGCTTTTACGTATCTCTTGTTCATTAGAAATATTTTTAGCTTTTAGTTTAAATTAAATAGTTTACTTGCAGTTTGGGCGTCATTTTTACCTCAACGTATTTTAAAATAAGACAGGTATATACAAGGTGGCCAGAAATAAAACACCCCTACTCTGACCTCCATGGATATCGAACTACTCAGTGTAAAGGCTCAAAATTTTGTACACATACTATTCAAAATATGGGGAAACGGATTTCACGAAAAAAAAATTAGTTCCTGAAATCACCGATAGGTGGCGCTGCACAACTGGAACTATGATCAAAAGACACAAATAATAATAAAAATTAAAATGTTTATGCGGAATGGAATGCTTCCATGCTTCCTTTTTAATTTTTCTGCCCCTTATGGAAAATAAAAATAGTAAAGAAGCTAGAACTCCCGTTGTAACTGCAATTTCATACTGTAACCAGAAAAATTTGCATAAAGCATGGTTAGAAGCCATGTTAAAAGGTGGGGAATGTCATTCTTATTAGTGATGGCTGTCACGCTGCCAGAACGCGCTTTGCTTGTGAAGTTGTTTTACGAGAATAAAGGAAATGCTCCAGCAGCACTTCGAGAGTTTCGCCGACTTAAGGATTTGCGTAAGGGACCATTGCTTCCACAAGCTCTCAGGAGAATGATCGCTCGATTCGAGGAAACTGGACATCTTGGAGTTCAGCCTGGTCGAGGACGCAAACCGGTTCGTTCAGATGTCGTTGAAGATGTTGCCACCGGTATTGTTGAACAGTCAATGGATAATGTTTTAGGCTGCAGTAGTGCACGTGCAGTGTCACGACACTTGGGTGTTCCCTATAGCACAGTGTGGAACGTACTCAGAAAAATGGTGCATTGTTTCCCGTACAAAATCCGCCCTAATCAACAATTGCTGGCCACAGACAGGGAGATGCGACTGACCTTTGCATTGACATTTCTTGCTAGAGTTGAAGTGGATGCATCGTGGCCGTGGCAGATTCTGTGGAGCGATGAGGCCCATTTCCACCTCAGTGGAACAGTGAACACCCATAACTGTCGCATATGGGACACGACAAACCCCCGTACCTTCCAAGAGATTCCACTCCACTCACCGAAAGTTACAGTCTGGTGTGGATTCACAGCCACATTCATCCTTGGACCGTTCTTTTTCGAAGAGGTTACTTCCAATGGCCTTGAGACATGTACCGTGACGGCCAACAGGTACAAAAGGATGCTCGAAACATTTGTTGTACCCCATTTGCAGCAGCGCCAATGCCTCGACACCATTACTTTTATGCAAGATGGAGCACCTCCACACATTGGACTCCCTGTGCAACAGTTTCTTCGCCAACATTTCACCACTGACAGAATAATCAGTCGCGCGTTTCCGACAACTTGGTCATCTCGTTCACCGGATCTTAATCCGTGTGATTTTTGGCTTTGGGGACACTTAAAAAACCTTGTTTATCGAGAACGTCTGATAACCTTGGCAGATTTGAAAGAGAGTATCAGTCTGCATGTGAGAAGCATCTCAGATGACCAGTTACGATCCGCAGTTGAACAAGCTGTCCACAGACTTCACATTTTACATCTTCAGGAAGGGAACCATATTGAGCAGCATTCCCTGCATCGATAACGTCCTTGTTTCATGTATGCTTGGTACTTTCAAATAAAATGTGTTTAAAACGTGTTTTTGTGTCTTTTCAGCATACGTCCAGTGGTACAGCGCCACCTATCGGTGATTTCTGGAACTAAATTTTTTTTTCGTGAAATCCGTTTCCCCATTTTTTGAATAGTATGTCCACAAATTTTCAAGCCTTTACACTGAGTAGTTCGATATCCAGGGAGGTCAGAGTAGGGGTGTTTTATTTCTGGCCACCCGGTATATTTTAGCCAATTGTTATTCAGTTGGTCTCGATATTCCATTTGTATAGCCCATGTATCTCCAAGTTAAGTTCTTGTTGTCGGATGAAAAATTTGTGTTTAATTATAAAATGTAAAATGACGAAAATTTAAATCATACTATCTGAATTAAAAAAATATTTAAGAAAATATAGATGATAAATTATTCGAATTATCCAGCATCAGAGTTGTTTGCTCTTAATATTTTTTAAAGTTTATTTAACATCTTAACGTGCTTTTTCTGAAAGATTCAATTAAGAATTCCGTGACGTACAATTAATAGGCATAATTCAAAGTGAAAAGTTAGGAAATGCTTTTTATATACGAAATTATAATACAAGAAAGAACAGGGGTATTCTGAAGGGACGAACCTTTTAAAAAAGAAACTTTCATTATTGAAATAATTACAGTTCATCTTTAACTGCAATTATTTCCAAAATTTGAAGATTTTTAATGCATTTTGGAATAACACTTCCCCAATTTGCAAAAAAGGAATGATGGCATCATGTCTTTATCCCTAACAATGGAAGTGTAGAAGCGATTTAAAAAAAAAACTTTTTTAATTTTGTTACAAGTAAAGGTATTAAAGCTAATTATATTAAAAGGAACTGTTAAAAAAATTGCTAAAATTATGTGAAAACTTTCAAGGTTTCTAAATCGATAACATCAGAAAGATAATTTTCCATTAATGAGATAGCAAAAAATCAATTCCGTGCAATAATATTTCCCGAAACTATCGCAGAAGAAAGCCGAAGTTTTGCCTAATGATAATAAATTAAATTGTAAACAGGACATTCACTTTAAATCATGTTTATAAGTGGTAACTTCAGGTCTTAATATTATCTATATAGAAACATAAGCATCACATTCACTCAAGTAGACAGATTAGCATTAATTGTAGTTATTATTTATTAATCCTTGCATGAATTTTGTTATGTGTTCTAAAACGAAACTATACTATGTAACACTGGAATTATGATATGGGTGTGCAGCACCAGAATTATGATTAGTGCTTGGGATTCTTAATATCAAGTTTTTCTTCAATTGTTAAAAGTTAACCTAAAATCCCTCTAAAGTCCCTACCCCTTCCCTGCACATCAACTTGAAGGCCATTTGGCACCTTCTTCCAACAGTTTGACCTCTCATTACGATATACTCTTTGGTCGTTCGTTTGGTATAAAAAAACTTCAGATGGAGATGAAGATGAAAAGGAAAATGAATTAAATAAATGTTTGAAACATAAGAAACAGGTATGGTAAAACATTTAAAGGGTATATAAAGCATTTTTCCCAATGCAGCAATTCTTTACTCCGAAAGTATAGCTAAAATGATATTTGAACATGGGATTCCTTTTCAATTTATCTACTGACACTCAGTGATGTTTTTTTAAGAGATAAAGATGAGACAGCCTTCTCCCTTCTTGATCAAAACTTTAAAATAATATGTGGTCCAGCATCACACCAAGATATCGTAGGTCATACCAATATAGAACCAATTCCAAGTTCCACTCCTGGGAAAAATCAGTCAGATTTTCTACGCATTCTCCAAATCTATAAAATCCAGATAGTCTGAAAATGCAACTTCTAATTCATCAAACAAGTTGACTTGTAACCATTGTGTGGGATACAGACTCAGAAACATTGGCGCCGCTTGATAGAATTAGCAACAGAATAAAAACATACTTTGTCACTCAGCCATAATTGCTGGCAACACGGAATTTTCTTCCAAGACTTTGGATCTCTCGAATTTTGGAAATGATTGTTTGGATGATGTTATCGAATGTTATCTGACATAATGATTACTGTTGTTTTCTGGCAAGTATGCTTTTTAACAACAGTTTCACTGCATTAATCAACTTTGGCTTTCCTCCATTATTGTGTTTTGAAGTCGCCATCTTACTGTCTGCCGTGCACGCTTCATACTAGCTGAAGTCGTACTCTTTGTACTCCTCCTAAAAAGTTTACTAATTCCGACAATGAGGCTCCAGCTTAACGCGTTTTAACAATCGTTCATTTCGCCCAGTATGCCATGTCTGACATTGAAGCGTCTCTCACAGACTACGAAACACAAATACAATATCCATGTCAGCTGTTGAGACACTGATGCATTCTTTTTCACGGTTGCTAAGTGTAAGTCTCTGTGTCAGGTAGCACGGTTCTACGACAAGTGTGAAATGCGCAGGTGTTTGGATTGTACCCCATTTATACTATAATTACGGATACCTAAAATAAAAGTAGCTTTTTTCTTATTTTGGGAAACGAATTCTTATTTCGTCATCCTTGTAAACAAAAGGCTGAAATAGTCGGTATTAAGAAAAGCGAGAGACTAATGTAAAAAATAATAGAAACAAAGAAAAATTAAATGATTTTTTTAATTAATTCCGTTGCTGAAATATATACAAGGTTTTGTTAATCTCCTAAAGTATTTATCTTTACTGAAATGAAAATAATATTCATCTAACAATAACTTTTGTTTTACTTTTATTATCTTTTTTTAAAGATGACAGGTTTCATGTTTTCAAAAATGGACTAATGTAATAGATTAAATCGAATGATTTAATGATTTTGATCGAATGATTTTTTGACATACTAGAAGTTTGAAATGTTTCTCTTGTAAGTTCTCAGTGAAAATGCATATAATATTTTTAGAAGTTAATTATATGTTAATCGATTTACTTAATTAAATTTTGGATCACGTATCAGAGGCGCCACCAAGTGGCGAGATTGAGAATAGAATCCATAGGTTTGATAATAATCTGTTATAAATAAAAGTTACAGATTATTATCAAACCTATGGATTCCTATGGTTATAAATAAATAAAAGTTTAAGAAATAGAAATAAAGAGATCAAAACACAGATATTTCTACTTTTTATTAAACTTATTAAATCTGATTATAAAATATGTTTTTATAAAATTTATTTCAAATCCATTAAATACACTCATCCTAATTGTTAAGTTCATGAATGGTTTAATCAATGATTCGATCAAACTTTTAATGAACAATCTCTTTCCATGCAATTTCAATTAAGATTAACCTCCAAAAAGTTTTCTATCTAGAATAAGGAAAACACAGTGTAACAATTTAAATAAAAAATAAGCTATTTTATTTTGTAAATCAAAACTGAAAAAGATATTTATACATGTAATTTAGTTTTGCATATTTTATATAATTCATTAATTTGTTAATATAGTTCCATATTAAATTGTAGGTTGGTCGGTGATAATCTTTCTATTTAAATTTCCCATTTCCATTACCTGTGAGAAAGAACTAGTTGATCATAAGCGATTAGAATTAACTAAATAAATTTGAAAAAATACAAGGCTGAATATATTTAACTCTTTATGATTTGGAAATTATTTAGAAACATTTATAAACCGAGTTTATTATGTTTCGATTTACAGATTTATGTTATACTCTCGTAAAATAAAGAAATCATTTTATATTGGTTCATTCTGCGATTTTTTTTAACCAAGATTAGTTTGTTGTGTATATGCTTCCATTTCTAGTGAAAGGAGATAATAGATTCTTTAGCGTAAATAGGGTAAATAAAAATTTATTGCCGCTTTTGTTTACTTATTTTATTTGATAGCTCAAATTATAGTGGCTCAATATGCATAAAATCAGGAATTAATATCAGTATTTCAAATAGCATTCCACATGCCAATTTTCTGTGCATCAAGCCCGTGAAAAGCTGGCATGTAGTACGGTTAAAATCCGAATGCCACGTTAAAATTCCAATTACTTTTCGACGTTGTGAAAGATACACCAAAACTTTATTGCTGCAATAACATAAATTGTATCCAAATTTGTTAAATGTAAATCCGTGCGATGTCAGTGACCAGAAGCAGCGTTCTTCTTATGTGAAACTTCTTATGTGAAAAGGGATAGATTCAGCGTATGTGGATTTCGTTATTATTATTTTTATTAATATTGTAAAGAAATATAAATATACATTTTGAATGTCGTTTTTTCTATCGATTAAAACGAAAATTTGATACAAAATTCCAATTTTAGTAAAAATTTTACATAGAAAGTTTTATATGTTTAAGTATTTTATAAGTTTTATATGCTATCACGGTTAAATGTATATGAAATACCGAAAAATAGACCGCCGATCTCGTAGCGGATTTGGTTCATAATTTGGTACGGATTTATATACTACGCTATGTAGACTGCCAAGTATTGTCTATCTAGCACTTTACATTTTGTAATGTTAAGTGCAGTGTTTATTTTCAAATGGTTATATAGACAAATGACCTGTGAGTAGATTTCATTCAAAATTTGATTGAAATATGCAAATTTGATGTAAAAACAGCACAAGAATTTCATCTGTCTTGTTCATAGCATTTATAAGTTATCGAATTTTCAGACAGACAGATATAATTCCAAATATGTTTTTCGAATTTAGAAAGTTCTGAAATGTAGAGATTCATAAAAACTCGAATTCAAAAGTTTTTAAGATAGCACTATTTTCGCTTTCTTTCTTTGTGTACGAGAAATAAGTAAAAATTCGGTTATTAATTTAATTAATTCACGTTTTATTCAAGAATCGTATATATATGCAACTGCCTGTGTAACCATGGATACAAAATATGTAACTGAAGTTTAGAATAATTCTGTTACTATCATCTTGTCATTTTTTAGAAAGTAACATTATGAAAAAGACTATGAAAATGAAGAATAAGATAATATTGACATATTCCTCGTTTACCACAATATAGTAGCGATTAAATGATAAATTAAACATTACAAAATACAAAACAGACATATCTAGGAAGATACATTTTGTAATTCATTTTTTTGTTATTTGAAAACATATCATATGGTATAACTCTGTAAAAGATATTAATGGTTTATGAACTTAACCATTTTTTTTCATTTGTTTAGAACAAAGGAAAAAAAAACAACTTGACTTTCACGATTGTTTAAAGTCTTTGAAATGACCAAATATTTTCATTCTAAATTTATTTTAAAAATAAATATTTATGCAAACCTGATGTATTAACAACACAAATGAGACTTTAGTTTTCAAGAGGAATATTTGACCTTGTGGAGTTAATTCAAATTCTTACTGCATTGAGGTGGCAGAGTTTTGGTGTTATAAGAAAATGAATTATTCATTACAAATGAAATGTGGAAGTGTGAAAAGAAAGAAATAAAGCTGATAAAATATTCTTGATGAGTTAACTCATCTAGAATTATTTAACATTTTTTCCTCTAAAATATCTAATTTGTAGTTTCGTTAAGAATATGTTTACTGTTTAATAGAATACTGAATAATCTATTTTTAACTTGTTTGTGCATGCCTAAAAAAGTTTGGACATTTTAAAAACCTTAATACATCCAGCTTTTCGTTTATATGTATCCCAATAACTGTATCTTGATCTTAACTAACTTTTATTTTTAAATAATCATGTATTTATAAATTTAAAAATTGTTTTCGTGAATATTGTTAACTTAGAAACGCCCTTCATTATATAAATTTATATTAAAACCTGAATGAGGACACGACAATTTAAACAGAAATAACTGATAGATTCCCTATTTAATTTACGAGATAAAAATGTGATTATCTGAAACTATGAAAACTTCTATTTGTATTAGTAATCCAAAAATTGCATTACCAAATTGAATTATTTAGATTCTGTGAAACATTGTTGAAAACTAGTGATTATGAATGTCTATAAGTTTAGCAAAAAAACTGGGTCCTATATAAAACAGCATTATCAACTTGATTTAGATGAATAAAGAGTCTTAGTGACTAGGTACTTCTACTCAATTTAAGGTAGCTAGTAACAAAGGAAAAAACAAAAGTGATTAGTATGCCAGTTCAATTTTAATTCCTATAGTAGCTAGATAAATTTAAATGATGAAGTTCATTTACTTATAGAGTAATGAAAAGCCTCTTTTATACTGCAGTGGTCATAGTTAATTTGTCCCTTAATTATAGGATTCTGAAATTTTCTTGGGAGTTCTTTGATGAAAGATCTAGTTTTGAAGATTTAAAATCTCTAAATTGAATATCATTCCGGATAAACCAAGGAGCATTGGTAATCATAGGAAATACTTTTTTGCGAAACTCGATTTTTTTCAAACTTTTTTTCGTTGGGTTTTAGCAGCAAGTCCCAAAATTTGAGCAGCATAAGTGAGGATAGGTCTTAAAACTTGTGTGTATGACAGCATTTTATTTCTTAGTAAAAGAGAAGAATGTCTGCCAATGAGGGGGATAATTAAGTTAACTTTAGCATGACCTTCCTTTTGCTATTTTTGCTATGGCTTTAATAGTGAGTTTATTGTCTAGGATCAGTCCAAGGTATTTCACTTAACAGTATCAACCATAATAGAAACCAACAAAAGCTTATTTTTTTGTGAGTGATCTTAGGCTGAAATTCAACTCCATCTGAAAATATGTCATATTACTTTTGTCTACGACAAATGCTAAAATGTTAACCGAATCTGGTATTGCTATAGACTTTGAGTATTCACTTTAATTTAAAGCTAATGAATGTAATGAATGATGTAATTAAACGGATTTTATATTCTTATGTAAGAATAAATATTTATATTCTTCTATTGAACATATAGAATGCTGATATTTACTTCTAAGCTAATAAGTCTTTAAAACTGCTCTATTATTTCTAGAATTTCAGTCGAATTAAAGTAATAAACTTCTACAAGCACTTTAGCACTTTATTGAAATTCGTTATTATCAATTACAGATCTGTTTTTAGATACTAATCATTTTATTCTTCTAATAATTAGGATGTAAATTTATATTTCTATGCCTTATCTCTGATATTTATGAAACTGAGCAGAATTAACTTAAAAGCAGATTTCATATTGTGAATCTATTTGAGATTTCTTTTTGATTAATTCGATTTATATTTTGATTCTATTCAATTCTATTCTAACAAGAGAGTAGAAATTTTTATTTTCTCATAAAAGCTTTATGAAACCTGTAGAAACTTGTATAATATAACAAGCTGTTTAAAAGTTATTTGATAATAGGCTTGAATTCAAAATTTTGAGGTAACCTCTAAATTCCATGGGTGAAAATAATTAATGAGACGAATTCAATCAAACATTTTCTTCAATGATTTTCATAGGATCTATAATATGTGACAACTATAAATATAATATTTTCAAATCAGAAAAATTAAAGTGATCTGGAGGTTTAATTTAATATTTTTACAGTTTTAAATTATATTTGCAATGTCTTCAAGAATTTCCCAAATTCTTATCACGTATGACAAAATTTAGCGATGTAAAAAGTGGAAATGCTACAGATTTTGAGTAAGAAATATAGAATGGATGTTTTTGGATTAAACTGAATAATCAAAATAAATTAGGTCGTTACACATACAGTTGCCTCAGCTTGTAACCATCACGGATGCAGCGATCAACGTAATAGCGTGGAACGGGTCTTCCATTTCTAAATACATACAAATTCCGATGAGTCTACTGCTTGCTCGAACAACTTTGGGGATCAACAGTTTGCTCGAAGTGATCAATTTCGATTGTTGGGCAGGTAAGTCTAAGGCCATTGGTAAAATTAAAACAAATAGTCCCTCTACCCTCTGCAGTGTTCTACTTCCTTCCATTCAGTGAATTGAGAGCTGTGACCAAAGAAAGTGATCAGTTTTTCACGATGAGCAAACGCTACTGGTTCAGCATGAAAGAAAAAGGCGATCTTGCGAAAAAGTATGTTCAACTTCGCTGATAAAGGTAGTGGGAGGCTGCTGATTTGTTGAAAAATCCCTAACTGCTGCTTAATTCATAACTGAAATGTAGGAATGATGTTGAATGAACGCAAGCGATAAGAGAAGGATGGGAAAGTGGAAAACGAGTTGTAGGAGTAATTTGGCAAAGCGAGAGTAAAGGAAGTACGTGCTTCGTCAAAGTAGCAAAGATTTAAAGATCATTCCTGTATCATGCTGAATTTTTTAAGTATTCATTTGAACGATTTGTTCTATGAATGCTTGAAAACGCAAAAAAGTATATTATCTTTTTCTACTTTCTACACAACACTTTTAAATACATATTAATATACAAGAGATTAAAATGTGAAATATATATTAATGTACATTAGCTTAAAATAATAAATATATATTATTTTTTTCAATTATGTACACTCTGTAGATATTTCTAATTCAATGAATAATAAAATTGAAGTCACACAGCCTGATTTTAATGGCGTCCTTGTATTTCTACAAAAGAGCAGTATAAGGGATTTTAGTTGGAGTAATCATTTGAATATAGCGATAACTTTTGCTTAAGCCTAAAGTGATCAATCAATAATATAAGTAACGTCCACTGTAGTATGTTCCATTTGTGTAGCATAAGTGAGTTGGTGGACGAGATAACAAAATCTGACAAATCCAATCCAATTTCAAAGTCGCATACCACTAAATTATACTTCATTTTTTTTAAAAAAAAAAGCCGCCATCTTGGCATAGGGGTGGCGCATCTTTTACTTGATCTAGACGTCCTGGGTTCGAGTCCCGGTCCGGGCAGGGTTATTCTTTATCTGTTATCTGTTTAAGGTCTGTGCAAGCAAATGTGATGAGTGAATAGCTGTTCTGCATGTGATGTCTTTATGAAATGTGTTGTATACTTATGTAAGCCCCGAATGATACTTAGAGGTGCACGGTAATTTCTAAATGCTCAATAAAAAAGAATTTTTTTAATTAAATGTCAAATTTTAGGCTTTATTATATTGAAATTCTTAGTACGAAAACGAGTAGGGGACTATTATATAAGCTTAAAAATTTAATAAATGCTTTGAATAATTTAAAATGACACACCAAAAAGATTGTGTATTCATTGTAAACTTGGTGTGTAACTTGGGTTCATGATTTAAAAGTCTTTTCAGTTATGGAAAAGCCTGAGGTTATTGATAAAGCTTTTAAAAAGCTTTTTGAAAGAAAGGGAATGTTTTAAATGCGTACCCGGACAATTTCCACAAATACATACAAACAAAAAAATTAAAGAAAATTCTTTTTTCTATTTGCCCTAATATCTGGAAACTGTTGAGAGATAAGCAGTCTAACAAAAATTGCGAGTACTAAGAAATAAACCCGAAGAAGTTAGATTAAGAGAAAAATACTGAGCGATGTTTAACAGTTACAAGAATTTCTACTATAAAATGACTTTAGAAAAAAATTGTCATTAAAATTGATGAATTTAGATTAATCCAAACTTTATCATAAACGCGCTTTATTCTGATATGAATTAATTAGCAGAAAAATTTAAATTCCTACATTCAATATGAATAAACATCGCTTACTTAAAGCAGAAATCCATTAATATATATATATATATATATAACTTAAATACATAAACGTTTTCGAATTTAAAAGAAGCAAAAGAGTTACTAAGACAGTACTTTTTGCCTTTTCGAAATTTTTCTGTTAAAAATGAAATTAAAATGCATTCCTACAAGGCCAGAATGATTAAAGTAAAAGTCAGCAAATAAATTTCTACTATAAAACAGTAATAAAAATTCTTTCAAGTCGAATTTCCTGATTTAAGGCATTATAAACTGCTTATCTCAAAGTTATGAATATTTTATCCCCTGTACCAATGAGTCTTTCTGAAACTGAATAACTAGAAGCAGAAAGAAAGCATTAAAGCTAAGAATTATTAGATTCGCAAAATTTTTATAGGATATTTTACATCCACATTGTTCAGCCTTCATCAAAGGAAATAACTAAGAAAAGAATTTGACTGAATATCTATTTTTGCTTTAATTTATAATAGTCACAACTAGATTTTTCTGTCTGAAATAGAGTCGTGAATAGAAAAAATAGAAACATTCAGCTTTATTTATATATGCTGTAGTATGATAATTTTAGTTTCTTTGCAAAATTATTTGTGTAACTGTAACTGGCAAAGTAAGTACCTTTTTTAAAAATTTCACAATTTTCATTTTTTGTTTGCTTTTTAAATACCATGGACATTTCGAAAAAGAAACAGTGATTACTTTTATAAAATATTTATTTTTTCAATATTTTAATTTTTTGAATATTTCGTTGAACTAAAAAGAATTCGAAACATTTTGAGGGGCAATGAATCTCGTTCTTTAAATATACATTTTAAAAATTCGAATCTTTCAAAATATTAGCGTAGATAAAATAGACATTATTGTACAATTTTAAATCAACTAATGATATCAGCTTTACTAGTTAAATTGGTGCCTAAATAATAGTATTTAATGGTATAACAGGGAACCATGGTAGTTGTGGCTCAATGGTAAGTTGTCGGTTTTGACAATGGAATGTTCTAAGTTCGACATCTGATACATAGGATAAGATATCTCAAATATCCTCCTTTTAGTGTGATGTGGAAGTTCAGGCGTCATCCTCATTATCTGATAGTGGTTCAGCATAATGATTCTTTTCGAAACAGCCTTTGAATTGCTTCGAAACGGGAAATTAATACAATAAAACTAACCTAAATTAGTAGCGAAACAATTTCAATATGCTGCATGATTCCTATCTTCATTTTGTTTTATTTAGACTGCGACGATAAATTTTGAAAGAAATGTTGTATCATTACTTTTTGAGCATTTTTTTCTCTTTGAACACAGAAATATTTATATATGCTATTATAAAGTTTATTCCATTTTACAAAGCTACCTCCAAATATCTTTCGCAACAGAATTTCCAATTTTGATTGGTCTTTCTCCTCACATTCATTTTTATTACAAAATTGCTTTAGATTATTTCTTTTTGTATCTATGCGAAAATGAAGAGTCTCTTTCATTTCTTCGTCACTTATTCTCTTACTTCCTGTAAAGCCAAGGACTTGCTAAAATTAAGCCTCAGATTAATTTTTCCAAATGTAAGTCATCATCTCATTTTTTTTCTATGAAAAAAATTTCTTTCTTACGGATCTTTACAGTTGCTTCCTTTAAAGAATTATTTCCTCTGCGTGTAGATTGGTAAAGATGCTTTACCACTAAACCATTAGAATTTCCTTCCCCTTACTGATTTAATCGCTTTATTTTCTGATCATCATGAAATTATTTTATTCGCTGATCCTTCTATTGAACCCCATGTATGTTATTGAAATGATGAGGCAAAAGTAGAATAAGTATACTTAATAGGTGATTGAAACGTACTTGTAATATTTTCTTCCAATGCTTTGAAAAGAAGGACAAATGTTTTGGTAATAATATAATGCCAAACTTCATAAATCTGAAATGAATGCTATAGCTTTTGTAGATTGCATTAATAATTCGTTAGTTTTGGAAATAATTATGTTGATAAAGTTTTATCCATTGTTTCTCTTTTCATATCTTAGAAAAAATGCACACGCATTTGAGATATAACAGGAATATGATGAGGTAAGGATAATTATTCGAGTAAAATTATTACCCATGGATATTATTAGTCCCATCATCGAATCAACAAATACAAAGCAACATTTTATATATTATTTTATATTTTTCCTTTTTAAGCAGATAATTCAACATAAACAGTTCGTAAGATCTCAGAGTCATAGGGCAAAATATAATTAACTACTAACTGCACTTGCATATCATTTAAAAATGATTAGTTCTGGAAAATGCATTGAGGTTTCTAAAACTGTCGTAATGTATTTGTAGCATGTTGCATAAGCATGAATGAATTCCATTGTATTCCTTTTTATTTATTCTAGCTTGCTATTACATAAGCTTGAGATCAAGCATACCATCCTTTGAAAACACAAATATTTGTAATTCCTATTTAACCCTGTTAAGGGCAATTACTTAATTCATATTTATAATGCTGTAATTTTATTGCTTTCTATTAGATCTGATGGCAAAATTTATCCCACCTTGATTTTTCCCTTCTTTATTTGTATTTTCTTTTTTAAAAAAATTACAAGAGATTTCGTGTAGTGATAAAAAAAAATTGCGTTAGGAAAGAAATGTAAAAATAAGAAAAGATGAGATCTTAAATTATATTTCTATACCAGTGTCTTTCAGAAACTGATTCTATATCATATTTTATCAAGTAAGTTAATTTTCGAAGTATATGTCAATGTGTAGAGAATTAAGCAAGAAACGTCGGTAATTCATAACATCAAGTAAGCTATAACAAAAGTTCATTCATCTGCGTTATAACTGTGAAAATTCAAAAATTGAAGAAATCATTTTTTATTTTAATAATACATTTTTGTGTTTCGAATTGTATAGAATAATGCAACCATTCTAAGCCGTTCGGTTTATTATAAATAGAGCAACGTTCCTTGCCAGTAATATGATTCCTAATTTATGACAACCTCGTAAATGTGAACCATATTCAAATGATATGCCTTCTTTTAGTTTCTGCGTCATTGCACAGGGAAAACTTTGATCCTTGGCATTAGATTTAACGTGCACCTAGACTATATGATCTCTCTGTGGGATTGGGTTAGGGGTCTAGCATTCTACAATTTCGAGCAATGGCGAATTTTCGGTGAGGCAGAATAGGCAAATGCTTAGTCATCTCCCTCTGAATAGGTTTTGTTCAAAATTTGATAAGACAGGCAGACACAATTCCAAAAATGTATTTTTCGATCTCGGGAGGTCTGAAACTTGGAGATTCGTAAAAATAGCAAAGTCAAATTTTTTTACGTTTCCAATATTTTCTCTTTGCATACTTCCTACACAAGAAAGTAACAATTAATACAGGAAGCAAGAAGGAAGCACAGGCATCAAGAAGGAACAAGAAGGAAATGTTACTTTTTTACTGTTATTCATGTAGGGGGTTGGAATATTTTTGAAATAATCACAAAATCCTTAATTTTGTCGAGAAAACATTTTATTGGCATATACACATTTCAGATTCTTTCATAAACGATATTTACAAGTCATGACCGAAAAATCATATCATATAAAAGATTTTTTATTTCCTCTTGTATTTTGAAGCTATTATCAGGATGTTTTGTTTTCATTTTTTAACCTCTTCAATAAGATTATCAGGAGGTTTTGTTTTCATTTTTTAACCTCTTCAATAAAATTAACTCAATGTAAGATGACGTAAGAAAATAATAAAAATAAACAACAAACTACAAAACTGAACAAAATAATTTTAGTAGTTATGACGGAACTTTTGCTGGATCATAGTAATCGATTCAACATTCCTCACAAAATATTTATAAGTAAAAATACGCAATTACGACTTCCACAACTGCATGACTTCTACTTAAATTTTAAAACTATCAATCAACACTGATACAAAATATTCACACTTGAATACCTGTCCCTCTTTCCAAGGTCGAGCATGCTCTATTTCAGAAATATTCATTTTATTTGATTTCGCATCTACCATATTTCCCACGTTGGAGGGGTGATATCTTTCAAAATGGATTCAAGGGCAATAAACGCAATTTGCGATTTATTAGATTTAAAGTTCTTTGAATTACCTGCCATGAGGAGGTATCGATAATTCTTAGAAAATAATTTTAGTATTTAATCATTTGCTTTAATAAAACTTAAAATATCTTATTGTTTATTAATTGTATTTACTCTTTTGTTAAGTCTAGTTCAGGGACATCTCCACAATTATTATTATAACAGACAAGTATCTATAGTTATTTAATTAAGTTTAATTAGAGGCGACAAATATAGGGTAATCACTTACCCCCCTCCTTAATTTCAGAATTGCGGCAGTTATAGTCATAAAAGTGATGTCTAAGTATAATAAAACTACTATATACTACGGAGTGAAGCCACTTGCAGCGCCACCTGGCAGAAAACTTGGAGTTAGTGTTCATATCTCAAATGCAGTATGAGGCAGGTAGGGGGAAGGGGAGAGCCAATCCTAAAATAGAAGAAATTTTTTTTATTTAGTACAAAAAAGAAGAAATATCTTTAACACACGATTGTGTTAATGAATAAATAGACTGGTTGTATTTTTTTGGCCCAAAAATAATACTTTTTACGTTTATTCATATCTTATGACAGTTTCGAAAAATGCACATTAGTTAATTAAAGTAATCAATTTTAATTAAAAGCTTTATTATTTTAAAAGTTCATTTTTGGGGTGCATTTCAGAGTAAGTAAAAGAGTAATCTTTGACCTAAGAAATCTATCAGGGTAAATTCAGCATTTTAACACGTGAAAATCATGTTTCCATTTCGTAAGTTAAATAGACGGGGCATTTCATGGCTGAAATTTCTAATCTAGGGAAAATAAATATAAATATAAACTCTTTCTGTACCATTTTTCTATCATGATGCAACTATTTCCATTGAAAGAAACCTGTTTGATTTAAAAAGAAAAAGCAATCAAAGAATACTGTATATCTGATTACATGAAGTAAACAAAACGAAATGTTAACACTAAAATAAATAAACGAAGTGTTAACATAGTAGTTCGTAGCGCAGCACCGAAGGCTTGACAAACCATCTCACTGTGTGAAGTAGCATCAACAAAAAATTAGTTTTATCTTTACCAAAGATAACAAAAAAGGACATCTGTGAGAAAATGTAACTCAATCTGAAAATATTTGTTGATAAAATTTTCGAAGCTTATCTCCGAATGAAAAAAAAAGTGTCTTCAAATAAGCTTACAGCACTCCTGTTTCGTAAAAGTAGGTGAAAGAAATGACATTCTTTTAATATTTTTGCTCAGAAAAAAGAACATCATTTCGTTCACAAGAGTACGAGGAACTCATTCTTTTGGGTATTCTTTCTTATTAGTCCAATCTTCTTTAGAAAAATCTTTGAAATGGAATGCTATTTAGGTGTTCGAGTTACTTCATTTTAAGAATCTAGGTTAATTACAGGATTTTCATAGCATCATTTAAACTGCTTATCTAAAGTTACAGAAGAAATATCAAATCATATACCACGGAAGCGACGAAGAAACTTCCTTTATAATGTAAAGAAGAAGATGGTAATTTTTCTGCGTTCAGCAAAGCGTGAAATTTATTGAATAAATACCTGCTCAGCTAAATTTTGGAAATTAAAAAATAAAGATAAAAATTTTTTAACGGTTTCTATTTTTGGCTCCATAATTGTGAATCCTAGAAGCTAGTTTTCTTTTCACACCAAAATGTTCTTTAAACTATTTGATATTGTTGTATTCGAAATACATGCTTACTGATGACAGCAAATATTTCCTGCTTTTGCTGAAATAAAACTAATTTAGAGCTTGCTCTGATTTTCTGTTTACATTTACTGAAAGAGCATTTTGTAAGGAAAAAATTATTTAAATTATTTATTACATAACAAATGATGGGAAAACAAAGATTTATTATGACATATCTTCTTTTCCTTGTCGTAGGACAATTCAATATACAATGACGGATCCGAAACTTTCTTTTATATGAGAAAGCTAGATAGAGAACATTGCCATTTTCTTATTTAATTTCAATTAAAAGCGTTCCTTTCTTACATATTAGTAAATATACCAACGTCCAAAAGTTAAAAAGAATTCTGACTCATACTTTAAATGACCTTTCCCGGATTACTTCGGAGTGTAATTCTTCGTATTGGCTTATTTTAGGTTGTTTTATTTTTTATAATTATTTCATAATTGATAGTTTCTAATAAATATTTATAAAAATTTAATTTTAACAATGTATTTTCTCTCCAACATGCAGATCTTTGTTACCTAGTGATAATGCATGAACTTTGGACAATGATTGATTAAAATAAAAAATCATCACTTAAATGTTAAGGTATATTATTTCCGTCAATGTGGAATATCATCCTTTTCGTTAGGTGTGACGAGGGTAAAAAGGTGCCTAGATAGCATAGCTTGTTAAAAAATATTGTACACTATGGCGCAATAATATATTACATTATTCAATAGAATATGAAAGTTGGTTTATATCATGCAATATTGTGTAATATAAGTGTGTTACTAGGATGCTGTCACAAATACCTCCTGGTTGGGTACTACATATAAGTTTTAAAAACAGACAGAAAGATGTGATTTTTATTTATTGCGTTTTTATTTAGAATAAGAAAAGGGTGCGTTTTCTTTTTCAGATTTCAGAAATTTCAAATTTAATCGAAATAGATATAATTATTACGATAGAATTTCTTAATAAGTTTATTCCAACAAACCTAAATTTTTCGTGAATTCTTGATTATAAAATCAAGACTCCGCTTCTTTTCAATCACTACTAATTAATGGCTATTTCAAAATTCTTTTTGTATTTTCGCAGTATTTAAAGATAAATTAAGTTAATAATAGCTTATTATAAGCATCAGTTTCCATATTCATCGGTACTGAGACTAAGGTATAAAAATATCAACTAAGTTATTGTGAAATACATTTTTCACCTGTTTCCTACGTCTGAGATGTTCATCACGTAAGTTGGTCGATTACTCATTTATTAGAACACAAGTAAATGATCCACAGAGTTTTATTGACTTTCAAGGAAATTAGTTCTGCTGTTTTAAAATAAAGTGAAAAATTTTAAAATAAGTCCTATCGGTTTGAGGAGAACCATGATTTTTCGAAACATACCTTTGGATGTCTTTTGAAACCTATTTGCGTATTCTTTTATGCTTTTCTGTCACATACGCTCTCTTCCTTATTGAGAGATGCGCACTGCATTTTATTTAAATTGGTACAGTGCATTTCACGTATATCCCCCCAACATTAGAATATCATGAGAAATGGAGATCAGGTATTTGAAATAATTAAAATATCCTTTACTTTTCACGTTTTTTATCGTATAAACATCACTTAAAAAGGTCATTAATATTTTATAAATCTTTCTGCATTCTTACGCATATGGATTTTCTTAGAGATAGCCCATGAATTTTTTTGTTAGATCTCTCAAGCAGTTTAATAAGCCGTAATCAAAATTAGTTAAAATATGTCATAAGAATACTATCTTAATCGCATAAAGAGTAAAATCTCAAAGATTTATATTCATTGTGTTAGAAAAATGAAATCAAATTAAAATAATATAACTTATAATTTGTTAATTAATAATACACCTTTACTAATTATTATATTTAACTTTCGATTGCAGAATGGTCATAAAATCCTTCCCTGATTAAAAAAGTTTTTATAAAAGCTAGTATAATTTACCATACGATTGTTTTAATGCATTGTAATGACATTTATATAGTTTTAAATAAAACCACTTATGAAGTAAATTTCAATATGGGACCCCTTGATAGCTCAATAAAAATCATGGTAGTATTCTAATTATGGCCACGTATTGTTCAATATTTCGACTGTCCCACTGCAACACAACTATGTAACCCTAAAAAAGAAAAAAAAAATCTAAAATTGAAATATGAGGTGAACATGGACGTAATGGACGCTATTTTTGCCATGACTTCCTTTACACCATTTTTATAACAATCAAATGTAAAGTAACTATTTATACATTATTTGCGCTTTCTGAGCGACTAAAAAAATATCAGGAACATGATTATTCCATAATAACTGTAAAATACTCAGTGATTCTTTCGTAATATTTTTTTATTACAAAGAAAAGACTTGAGGGGCCCCCTATATATGTTGTCATGTATTTGTTCTTGAACAAATTTTTCTCATTTTTAATGTTTTGCAAGGAATAAAAATTTAAGAAAATTTTAATTTCTTAATACAAATATTCTTATTTTTGTTAATATTCTAAAACCAATATCTGCTAAACTTCTTTCTTTTGTTTCATAAAAAAATTCTAATGCATGTAATTTTTTAAAAGATTTCCATAGTCCTGGATCTGACATACGAAATAATTTTAAAAATGCATATGCAGAATCGTATGGAAAGTTATTAGCATGAATACTGTATGAAATAAATAAACGATTTTCCTTTTTCCCCTGCTATTTGAAAAATTTTATCTAGTGATGTATTGTAAGGATAAAGTATGACAAAAAAAATTTTTTTGCAAAGATTAAAACTCATAAAGATAATTATCAATTTAAAATTTAACATTAAATAATTTTCATTATATATATCTAATAATATGTTTTAGTCTAAAAGTGATATTTAAAAAAAACTCTCAAATATCAGCTGGTTTAAAGCAAGTAAAACATTTTTTATCTTAACCAGGAAATAATAAGAGTTTCATTAAAAGCAACTTGTTCTTTTAGCATGAAAATGTATCTGTTTCTTCATTTTTGACATTTAAACAAGAATTTATCAAATATATTTGCATATATGTAATTTATCTATTTTCATCATACACCTAAAAAAATTTCACAATCATATTTCTTTTAGAAAGTTGCATAGAAAATGTTCTCCAATAGGTGTTTCGCGATATGTTATTATAAGCAAAATCTAGATGACGAAAGACTATACATCATCATGTTTACTACTCATTAAAACCAACATGGCATACAACTAGCATCTTTCTTTCCCATTCTACGAATGATCGCAAAAAAGTATCACTACCTCTTTTATCGATTTTAACAGACAACTTTATGTTACTCAAGGATACCTCTTCACTCTATATCCCTGTCGGAAAGACAACTCAAAACATATAACCTCTGATCAAAACCACGACCACATATGAATCCTCCTTTTGCGAATTACCTCACCACAGTGCCAGTTTGATTGGAGAAATTTACATAGCTAGTCAGTTGTGCTCGATTGTTTATTGACTTTTTTTCACTCTATGAAAAGAAGCTTTCATGGCTTTAGCGGTACCAATTGTTTTATTATCAATGGGAGAATTGTTTGTGTTTGGTTTTCTCCTGTCAATAGAAGGTTTCAGCCCTTGGACGGAATTTTATGAACCATCGTTTCATATATCAGTTGAAAGCAATAATTTCAAAATAATTAGGGCTTTTTTGAAATTATTCCTTGACGTTTCATTCGTAGGTTCTATTTATCAGTGCCACTTAAATTACAATTGATGTTTTCTGTGCAGTGCTTCATATTGTTTGAACAATTATATAATGAAAGGAAAAAAATCACTCGTTGCAATAAATTGATATTTTCTGCGTAGCAGTATTTTATTCGAGTAAATAAATTTAAACATTACGAAGAAACTGTAGATCGCGTTGCGAAAAACATTTCCATATATCAATATTAACTTTTGGAAACGAGAAGCTATCGAAAAATAAACCAAAACTTTAAATCATTGATATTTGCTATGTTTCAACTATTCTTAATAAGAGAAAAATGTAGTCTAGTTAAAACGAAATGATTTTTTTTTACATTCTATCTAGTTTAACAAATTTAAGTGTACAAATCAATTTTCTTAAAATATAAATTTATGATCTTAGAATCACGTTTTGCAGTTAATGTGTGAAGGGCAAATCTACTTTTAAATACTCAGCATGATAAATAATTTAATAACGATCCTCGTCACGAATTGAGTAAACGCTAACATAAAAAACATTTTTAATCAAGTTAGAATATAATTATTAACCTTTTAATTGGAAAATAGTGAAAAATAAAATTTCTTTGGATTGCACTTAATAAGTAGAATATGTATATTTACGTGTTCTTATAAACTATTTTAATTAATTAATTCTTAGGAATTTGTTTTAATTAGTTTTTTTTTAATTATTACCAAGAAATCTGTGTACGAAGGCACCATTTAAACATTTCGAGATATCGATATCCCATAAGCGCCAATGAAAATATGTTGCCCTTGAACAACTTTGACAAAAGGTTAAACAAAAATTAAAAAATTACAAGTTGTTTTTGTTTATTAAAGTATTTTCTAATTCAATATATAATAAATAAGCTATTTTATTAATTGATAATAAGATTATTCGATAGTAATTTTTAAAAGGTTAAGGTATGCTATGAGTAATTACTCTTTCGCAATACAAAGTTAGTTGTAAAGCAAACTGAAACTAAAAATAATCTATAACTTTTTTGCATTAAAGCAATTCAAAAAATAGTAGTTCGTTTTAATGTGAGGTTAATATTTTAGTTATAAAAGGAGTCCCATGAATCAATTATCATTTTAATTAAAATTGTCGCTCAATATTGTGATTTCAGTTTTCACAAACGATAAATTGTCTTGAAAACATTTTAGAGATTCTTTTTTAAGCTATCTCCTTGATTGTAAAGAAAAATCCTTGAATAAATACTTTTATCCCCTTTCGAATAAAAAAATTGATTATATTAGCTCTGAAGCAACATATAATACAAATTTCAAAACAGGTCATCATGTATTGCATTTGAAATGAAAACCTGTATTAATTTTGTGCAGTTAAACTAATCTTCTTTAATGTTATTTTAATGAGCAGAATTTTTAAGCGTAATTTTCTAGAAGATGTTTAATGATGACTGTCTGTCTGGTGAATTGTTTCCAGCCATAGAAAAGTTTGTCGATATTTGGCGCTAAAACAGGGTGTAACTGATTTTTAATAGACTTGTACAGTGACTGTAACACGCCACTAGAAAAATATCGTTACCCCAGCAATTTCCTACTAGAAATAGTACGACATCGATTTCTGCAACAATTTTATTGATTGCTTGGCTTTATAACTGACACGTTGTTCTATGAATATCATTGATGATTTAGCAAGTATTTAGTGAGGATCTTGGCATATATCATTTTTCCGATCTTTCATCCTATTTGGCTGCAAATTGACATTTCCGGAAACCGTCGCCTAAGGATTCTATACTATTCTTCTCTGATGCCAACAACAAGAATAAATTCGCTGTTCATATTTATTTAAGAATGTAAACGATTGTAAATGGATAGTATATTTAAAATTGGTCAACTGTATCAATGGGAAAGTAATATACGTCTAACAAAGAACACCTCTTATTGGTTATAATGACAAATATTTTAAATATAATATCTGTAATGGCATATCAGATATTATACACATTCTGTAAGAAAATTTAAATTCTTAAGTGAAATAATCTATTTACTTCTTTTTCAGTTTAATAAAACACTACCCTGTATATTTTGTATCGCTTTTTTAAAAATAATTAAGGCGCATTTTTAGTCAACATTCTACATTACATTTTACCAATTTCATGAATGATATCGAAATGAAACATTAATACCATTATAAAAATGACATTTATTCAATGTAGAAAGATTGATCGCTATTTGTCACGAGATTAAGTAATAACGAATATTATGCTTTAATGTGCTAGATAATGATGTAGTTTACCTTGTATTCGAATTGTTAGCAAACACTTTTTTAGCGTATTTCTAAAGATATAAGTTTTTAAAATTATATTTTGATGAAGTGGAAGCTCTGAATCGATTTATCTAAACCAGATAAGCTGGGAAATTTAATGACAGTTACAACTGCTGTTCTGTCAATAACGTTGATTGAATTATGCAAATCAAACCCTTTTGGAAAGAATGCTAATGTATTTTGATCGTGTTTCTCGAGCATATCGTCTTTCAAAAGACCTCTTAAAAAGTAAATTCAAAATGCTGTTTAACCAGTCATTATGAAACATACGCTATATCGAATAGTTCTTAAGCCCGTTTTCAGCTGTGATCCAACAAACGCAGAGAAAAATAGAAAAGACTATATTTTATCATGCTGCATTTAAATTAAATAATAGAATATACAAAGCATTGTTTAGTTTTAGAATGCAAAGATTTAAACAAGTTAAACAATAGAATAAAATATAACAATATTAAATGTAAAATTATCAAGGAAACCTATTTATATTCAAAACAAAATATTTTACCTCATCATGCATGTATATTGAATATAACGTATATTTTTCGTGAGAGCAAACAAAACAATATTTTGAAAACTTGCCTTGAAAGTCTAAGTTTAAGTATGATTATGTAGGAATAGAAAATGTCAGGGATTGAAAAGTTTATTTTAATAACTGAGTAAATAAATGGGTTGTTAATGATTTAAGTTGTTGTTGAAAGGTTATTGCGCGTCAGTGGCTATATTTCAGTTTCTAGGGTGGTTTTTTTTTCATTTTTATATTAAGAAGTTGGAAAAGGGTTTCAGTTTCCTTTTCAGCGCTATGTATGAGAGCATATATTATAATTATGTTGTCGAAAATAAGCAGAAAATGTACCAAAATGAAAGTAATAAAAATAAATGAAAGACTAGGGTCAATTTAGAGACTATCCGAAAAAATGAATAAAAATAAATTAAAAATTAAAATTTAATACTAACGTATACGAAAAGAGATTTGGGGTGGATGCAGATTCTTAAGTATCAAAAAGCTAATTTTCAATCACATTTCTTTCAGTGTTCGATTGTCTCAGCTTGAATGCGTAATACGACAGTTGTTGAAGTCTCAAAATTTCGAACGTGCCTTTTATTTATTTTTTAAGTAATCATAGTAACATTTTTCGTATAAAAGATGTTTGGAGGTGCCAAATATAAGGGAGGATATCATGATTCAATTATTTTTGAGTTTTTTACTTTATAGATAGAATATAGGATATATCCAGAGGAAAATGCAGAGTAGGAGGGATCTAACTACCCTATTACTCTGGGATGAGTAGAAAATGATTCTAAAAGCATAATATTAAAGAAGAAGAATACAATAAATGAATCTGGTAGAGAAGGTGTGAAAGTGTCATTGAAGTTGATGCATCTGAATTTTAAAAACATTTGACAGTTAAATTTGAAATAATTCAAAACCTGATAATTCTGACAATTGAATCATGATTATATTCTAATTTTTTATTGGGTTAAATTAATAATCATATTAAAAAGTTAAATTATTATAATTTAAACACGCATGTGACAACTAAATGGCATGCCGCTTAAGCGCAATAAACTTTCGTTCAAGAGAAGTCAATTAAAGCAAAGGATCCAAGCCAGCAAAATTGATGAGCCACAGCCTGAAGATACAGTGAGTAATCAAATAAAATCTGTACCATATGGCCAAAATGGAAGGTAAATTATCTATCCAATAGGCTGTTGTTTGGTGTAAGCTAAAATTACTCTGATTTTTTTTATATCACTGTCTGTTTACAGAAAATGTTCAGCTGCTCCTGTATACAGAAAATTTTCAGCTGGTCCTTCCGTTGTTTAATCTATCAAGACAAACAAATCTTTGTTCATTCTCAAATATGAAACTATAACATAAACTTATTCATTTATACTTTGTAGGGGGCAAAATGTACAGTAGTTAAAGAAACTATGATAGACACAGAGAATATTAATAGGTATAAATTTTTTTAAGTTAGAAATGAACCAGTTGATTGACGGTTGAGTAAACATTCTCTCTTTTTGACTGATAAGTACTTTTTTTAATGAATCCATGCATTTCAACAGAGCATAAATTCTCCAGATCAAAAAGGAGATTATTTACAATTACAATTCTGTCATCACTGTTACAATGCCACGATCTGGTTTCAAAAGTGCTAATTTGAGGAAGATATTTGATGAAATTCATTCAGCCTTTCTGGGTGGATATAGAAGAAATATTTACTTTAAAGTTCTATTTTTGTATAAAAAATAAAAAAAAAAATTATAACTTTGCCGCTATCAGTTGTTTATTTAATAAGCAAGCTACATAGCAGGCGATCAAATTGACTAAACGTATGGCGGAAACACAAGTGAATAACATGGTAATTGAGAAGATTAAAATTCCAGAATTAGTTTTCTGTTCCAAATTAAAGCGATTTTTTAAGTATTAATAAAAAATAATAACTTAACTTTCAAGATAAAACCTTTCGAGTTTTAATAACTTTAACATTCATTTTAAAAGCTAAATTTCAGGAACAATTATCCAGTTTCCTTTTGCATGATTCTCTAAGTTACAAATATAGTAAAAAGAAAAAGTTACCGATAATACTAACAGAATAAAAAAATTATTTCAACCTTTTTTATGAAAGTGACAATAGTTATTAATTTATAATATCTAATAATTTTATATTCTCTGAAAGTGTCTGTCACTTGTACATGAAAGTAGGGTTTCAGCAATCAGTGTTTTTTGTTTGTTAAATTTGGTGTGATTATAAGAAAAAATTAAGTGGAAATTTTGATCATTATGGTGATAAATAAAATAAAGATACCGTTATTTTATAGGATAAATATGATATACTCTAATGTAAAAGATAAGAGGGCAATGGGAAATTTTGCCTCATTCATATATATTTAAACACGATTCCTCTCTCAAAAATCATAGGAATAATAAATACATTTTAACAACCTACCATTTCTCAACTTCAGTGAATGAAATCTCTCTAAATGTGAAAGTCTATTACAAAATTTTTGAGTTGGTTTTATAATGCCTTCGTATACGCCTAAAAAATGGATAAAATGATGCTTAAAATTTTGTTTATATTTTATAAATGTACCTTCGAATTGGATAATGGGATGGGTCAACACTAAGGAATTGATTGACTGCATATTTTTACAGAATTATCACAAAATAAACCGTTTTATAATCAAATAACCGTTTATTTCAGAGTAAAACTGAAAATACAAGCTTCAAAATTAATTAAATTTAAAAGGAAGTGGAAATTATTATCCGATCTTCACAGAAAAAAGGGTCATTTGCACGATTGTGGTAAGGATGAAGGAATATGATTACAAAATTCAACTGCAAAAAAGGAAAGTACACTACAGAAGAGTCAAATTAAGTAAAAAAATACACAGTAAGGTGTTAATGGCATCAAAGTATTACGAGCCAAAACTTTGTAAAATTTCATTTCTTGATACTTTTGTGAAATAGAGAACTGTTTATAAAATTTTTAACTCTTATTAAAAAAAAAAGGAAGAAAATTGCTTTACATCAGTATTATCGTAGAATATTTTTAGAAAATTCGATTCAGCAAACAATAAACTACCTTAATTTTGAAATAATTTCGTGTGTAATAATTTGTTGAGTCATTTCTTAGACAAAAATTGAATGTTTGTTTTACAAAAGAAGGCTAATATTGGGTTCTAAAGGTTGAGGAATTCAACAAACAGATATACATTCTCTACTTGTAATGACAGAGCTTTATTGGATGTTTGTTTTTATCCTTGAATAAAATATAATAGCTTAACGTTTACAGAATGTTGTGATCATATTATTGTATCAATAATACAATTTAACTGGTTTTAAAAAAAGGGCTTTCAAGGTATCTTTTAAAAGTTGGAATAGATATTTTATTAAAACCTGGTACGAAGCAGGAATAACTACAGAATCAGTTTAAGAATTAAAAACTTTATTGATACTTTTTCAGAGCAACTTTAAGCTCTGAAATTTCAGTATATTAGAATTATTGGGTCCAGTCATAATTTAAATAAAATAGGGGCTTCGTTGCAAAATTGCATGATTGTTAGTAAACTTTTTAAATGTGGATTTCGTATTCAGAAATATCTGTTGGAAATCTTAATTAGAAATCAGATTCAAGTCAATAAAGGAATAATGTACACATACTTAATTTATATATAATTTGATTCAATATGAATACATATTGAAATTGGAAACTCTCGCTACGTATTTCTTCATTATACCGGCTATGTTTATTTTATATTTAAACATAAATGATAATTTTTCGCAATAAATTTCACTGAAAATACCATGCCACCTATAAAAAAATGAGCACTGAAGAATATTTTCTTGTTTATTAAAATGTATTAAAGTGATCTCAAATTCTGTTATGAAAATTGAAAAGACCTTCCTTGAGTGCAGTTCTTTTTACTTTGCCTCGCATTTTGCTACATCTTGAACTTTATTTTCTCCTGAGACTTTCTAAAAGTCAAACAGATTAACACATCTGGTAAACTATAAGGATAAAAAAACTAAACGTGTTCAACGCACTGACGCCTACAGTAAAAATGTATGTTCAATTACAAGTGACGGCATGAAGCAAATAAGCTCATTGAGTGGATGCATATGATACCCATTATCCCAGTTGTGACCTAATTTAATTATTTTTTTTTATTTTAAATTTACTAATACATTAGAAAAGTGAGTTTTATATTCATTTTATCATTTTCATTTATTAATTTTATAAAACAGAATCATTTCTTGATTGTATGGTGAAGTCAATAACAAAGATATCCATCTGGGATTAATAAATTTTTCTTTGAAAAGCAAGGCACTTTCACAATCGCCTTTTTGCAATCAATCGTAATTTATCATCAATCCTTGCTTACTTTGATGCATGCCGAATACATGGTATACATTTGATTCTGAAATCTATTGTGCATCTTGCAGGAATTAGAAAAAAGGGATTGCGAAAGAAGTTGTGAGGATGGCTATAACAACGACATAAACAGTCGTCTAATTGGAGCTTCACATAAATTAACTCCATTGTACCGTTGGCAGAAAATCTTTTCGAAATGACTTTTCAAAGAAAACTAAACCCTCAGTTTTGTTAAAAATAAAAAATAAACTAACTCTTGTTTTTTTAATTTTTGAATGTTTCAATCTTCTGATTACTTTATAAACAGTTGCTCTCAAGTTCTGATTAACAATTTCAACCATTATACAACTTAAAAGTACAATTTTAAATTTAATTTGAACTATTTTCTTCATAATTTCGATAAAAGAAATTTTACAATACTTTAACAACATCATGCAGTGATTAAAGGCTCCTATATTTGAAAAGAGATTTTTTTAAAATATGTGACTTATTGTATAGTACAATTTATTTAAAATTTTACAAATATTTTTAAAGAGTGAATTAAATTTCCATTTGATTAGAAATTACTTTCTAATCAAACGCAAATCTTATTCAACTTAAATAACAAACAATTTATTTCGCTTGAATAAATTTTATTCAACTTGAAAACAACAAACTTATGTAACTTAATGGAGTTCAGTTTTCAGTTCAGTCTAAACTACCAGTAGTAAGAATATATATTGTGTCCATCGAAGCTCTTTTGTTCAGTTAAATACTTAAAAAGTTAATTTCGCATAATCATATTTATTTCATAGATATCGAACACAAATTTTCTTATCTATCTTAAGGAAGAAACGGCACCTTCGTATGCAATCCAAAGAAAAAATAATAATCGAATGAATGGAATAATCGAATCGAATAATCGAATTTGAAAAATGCTTCTAGAATTAACGACTCCACCCTAAAAGTACGAAGGAGTAAGTACATTTAAAAACATTCTTCCAGAAGAACTAAAATCTATTACTCCACCCTAAAAGTACGAAGAAATAACTACATTTTTAAAAAAATTCTTCCCTTGAAAATTAAAGAGTACCAGTTCTAACTTTTTTAAATTTTTTTTTTATTAATTTTTGTCTGCCAATTTAGTTTCGAAAATTGTATTTTTTTCTGAAGTTATGTTTTAATGTTAAACTTTTTATTTTGTTCATTAGTTAATATCTCCAACATGTTTCCAACCATTTGATATTATTAAAATAGTTTTATAGATGAATCATTTTTCTCTGCATATTTCGAAAATATTTTAAATTACAAGTAGTCAGAGAGCAGTTTTAAAATGCAATACGGATACGTCATATACTTCCAGTCATAACATGTATTTTCAGATACTAATTAAAAGATACATTTTTTGCACTATAAAAGCAAATTAACAAATGACTGTCGTTAAAAAAATGTATGCCTCAAATTTCCTTTAGTAGTATACTCTAAGGTCATTAAATGTAACATATCAACTTGCCCACATCTAAGATAGGCATAGAAATGTGTCCAAACAGGTCCTGGCTTAGGTGTCGTTCTCATCATTATCTCTTATTATAAATAAAATAGATCAGTCTGATAAGGAAATAATATGAATATAAATCATTATACACGAAAGAGAAAAAGGTTAGTTGCATATTTTAGAAAATCACATAAAACAGTCCGATCCGAATTTCTATGGTTAAAAATATTAAAGAAAAACTTTCAAAGTCCATGTACACATTATTTCTTCTAGTCGCACAGACATTATTTGAAACTAGTTTTGTTCACCTTCAAAGTTAAGCATAAACCTCTTATCAAATTCCATCCCATCTTTTATTGTTTTTAATGAAATTAATGGTGCTTTCAACGAATTTAAATTTCCTGTAACTCACTAGGCATTGAAAAGGGATCTTTCAAGTATTTTTCAGTAACGAAATATTGTGTGATAACAAGTTTCTAGTAAACTTGTTTCAACAATCCTGATTTTAAAAATCTTTTTATGGTAGGAAACATATCTAAAGATATCTCATCGAACAAGTTTTAGTTCCACCTTAACTAAAATTGAAATCGAATTGTACTACAAAAAATTACCTACGCTTTAAGAAAAATTCATTATTTAATTAAAAAGCTGAAATATCATCGAAGGTTTTTTAAGAGATTTGACAATTTCATTAAAAAACTGTATACTTTCAATATAACGTCTTAACTACAATGCTAATTCGGCTCGAAAAGCACTTTTCCAAAAATGTTTCATAATAGTTTCCCACCCTATTTTGAAATTGAACTAAGTTAATTTTGGGAAAAATCTTGCATATAGCGATTATTAACAGAAGACTTAGACGTTATTTAAACTTGCGTTTGTCTCTTCAACCTCCACACTGGTTCTGAACAACGTTTGCCCAAAACGCATTAAATGTGCAGGTTTAATATGCGATATTTTGTGGAACTATGCCTTGAACTCGACATTTTCTGATACAGAAGGAAGCCAATAAGGCCACCAAATTCTTCAGAAATATTTCAAACACAATGAAAATTATTCGACGCCTTTACCGTTAACCATCTATGTTATATCTGTTTCAATTTTATAGTGCACTTTTTTTCGTCAATGATTTTACATTAGTATTACATGTAACTGCAATTATACTTTCCTAGACTAAATAAAAACAATCCATAATTATTTCACATAAAATTGACAATTAATGGAATACTACTTCAAATGCAAAGATTTTTTTAACGTTGTTGGTATTAAAAAACTTACTAATCTGTAACATCAGATAACTGATAATGTTGTAAGAAACTGTGGAACATATTTTCAATTTACATAAATACTATTATTATCATGTAACAAAGATTGAGCAGGTGTCTCCTCTTTTTCGCTAAACCTAGTTTTCAAAGTTACCCGAATTCTGAGCTGTCGGTGAATCAGTGTTTCGATTTTCAAGCTCCTGGACAGCTGTCATCAGCAAGAATTGTTCAAAGGAAACCGAAAGCCAGTAATCAATTTCTAATTACAAACTTGACATCAAATCATAGCTGTCTATGTGGATTAGACGAGCAAATAAAAAATTTCATCAGAGCAATCTCCCATGAAATTTCTACTTAGATAGAACGTCTGTTCTCTGTCTGATATGACAAAAGAACTTGCTTAGACCGTGCCTGAAAAGTTCTCTGGAGACAGCTTGATTTAATAATCATTTCAATTCTTGGGAAGAAAATTATTTTCGCATCTAGCAACAGTGTTGGAGGGTAAATGCTTGAAAAGCGTATTATTCTTAGTGATGTTCAGTTATATAAAAGTTTTTTTTTAACTTTTTCCTTTGAAATTTAAAGTATATATATATATATATATATATATATATATATATATATATATAT
>JAOUZG010034305.1:599051-660671 GCA_026289955.1 Argiope argentata | reverse complement strand
TATATATATATATATATATATATATATATATATATATATATATAATTTAAAGTATTTGAATATAAAGTATATATATTAAATTTCTGAAAACAATTAATAATTTAATGAACAGCTATTTTATGTGTATTCTGCTGTTGTTGTTTTTTTCGATTAAACTTACGATTTTCATTTTATATTCATTTGTATATGTTTCTTACCAAAGTTTATTTAACCTCCAACAGCTTGATATCGCATACCTCTTTCAATATATTTGATAAAGAAATTACCATGCAGCGTTTACTGCTAATACTGCTAAAAGTGACGAGTCAACAAAAAGAAAATGAACTTACGCGTTCTTACTTTTTTAAAAAATTCAATTACAGAAAAAATGATTTAAACCAAATGTTTGCAACATAAATTGTATATTGACGATACATTTGACATGATTTTTTTTCTATTACAGAGATAGCGCTTTAAAATATCAAAACATAATAACTTTTGTCTTTTTTTTGCGACTTGGTTACTTTTACTAATATATCTCCGATATATTTTAAAAGACCCTTCGATATAAATATCACCTGCTACATTTGATATTTTGTGCACAGCTGCGGTGACTCACAATGGTTAATTACGGATTTTCACGCCACCTTTTTAGTCACAACCCAAAATTCTGTCACGTACTTACGTCATTCCTAGTTTATTTTATCATACTTTATCATCATCTGAGCTAAAATTAAGTTATTTTTTATGTAATTCATTCTTCATCTCCGAGTAAATAAAACTAATCCGGGGCTAAATTTGAGAGAATCTCTATTAAAATAATTCGAACTTTTTTTTTAATGAATAGCCCCGTGGAAAAATTTGTAAACCGAAGTGCTGAAAAACTGCATTTAAAACTATCCATGCAAAAAATGGCTATAAAAAATTTTGCGCAATGCGAAAATCAACAAGAAACACCAGAAGAGAGAATTTTTTTTTTTTAAAAAAAAGTTACTGAAAAAATATATTAGAAAACCTGGTTAAGTAATTTTTTTCTTAGATAACTACATTAGTCCCTCTTATTTCTGAATAATTCAAATTTCATATAAAAGACTTTCAAATTTCATATAAAAGATTTCAAAATGAGCAAGAGTAAGCTTTCATGAAATAAGAAATTGTTTGCTTGTTAGAAAAATATTAAAATTTCTTATATATATTTACCAGAAATTTATAGAAATACCCACAAAAGGAATAATTTAATGATAGAATTTCGAGGAACCAATTTATGAATGTAGTTTTTTTATTATCATTATAGGATTATTTATACTAAGTTCATTGTTTGTTTATGTGGCTTAGAAACAGATACTGTTCATTTCAGGATACCGAAACAGCAATTTATGCCACTTGTATATCGCTAAGGGAAGGAACGCAGAAAAATGATCGGTTATTACACCTCCTGATTCTGTGAATAATCTTTCACCCGATTGCTAAATGTAAACATATCCTCCTTTTATCTTTCCTCTCACCCATTTTTCGACGAAATAAATACCTTATGAAACATGCAGCATAAGCGCACAAGGTTTCAGAATCGAAACGAATATTAAGTAGAGATGAAAGCATTGTGAATTCTGTCTTAAAATTTACAGGAATCCGTTGATATGAATGTGCAGAACTCGGTATGCTTTGAGATAAGAAAATCTTAAAATTAAATTAATATAATAAATGCACAACATTCAACATCCTAAACATAGAAAATGTAATCAATTAAAGATAATTTATGTATCATAAAGAAATGCTCTGAATCAGAGATTAACAGAATTTTAGTAATTTAAATCCAGTTTTGCCCATCATAAATAATCATTGTTCGTCTAATGGCAATTTCAGAATTTTGATATGTCTATTTCCCACTTTATTATGTTTTTAAAATTCACATAATTTATTGCAAATGATTTATATTTTATGAATATTAGCCTATTATTAAGGAATATATTTAGTGTATTGAAAGAATGAAAATTTTTCTATTCGTATTTTCACAAATTGTACTTCTAGATTTATTTATTTATTTATTTATTTATTTATTCATGTTTCTCACTCTCTTAAAAACCTGAAAATAACTGCTTTTATACCAAGCCAATTTTAAGCACTTATTTGTTTCTTCTTTTCGTTCAGAATCCTCATACAAATATTTTTCTCCCATGAAAGGCAAGAAGAAAAATGTTACAGGAAATGGACTTTTCTATGAAAGAAAAAGACACTAAGGAGCTTTGAATTCCTTTTGTTTTCTTCTTTTACCTTAAAGAGGCAGCATGTCCTTTTTAAGGCCCAATTTTCCTTTTCTGTCGTAAAGTACCCAATTTCATATTTTATTAATGTATTATTGTTCTAATCTAATTTATAAAACTTAGATTGGTAGAATTGTATTTCATTACCGTTAAAATTTAATTTAAATGCTATTTATCGTTTTAAAAACAAAACAAAAAACTCGTGAAATTTGAAAACAAAATTTTAAAAAAATTTTCATAAAAGAAAAGTTTTTTATGAAAAAATGAAATATTAATTCAATCAAACTGTCTAGATTGCTTTTGTAGCGCAAAAATTTCTTTGACCCTGAGTTTAATCACTCATAAAAAGTATATAATAATCACTTAAAAAATGTTTTCATTTATTTATTTTATTTTATTAAGATTTTAAATTAACATTTTTTTAAATCAAATATCTCAAACAAAAATCATTGATTTCGTTTCAGACATCATTTAAAATATTTTAAAGAGAATATCGAAATTTATTCGTAAGATTAGACAAGCAGTGGACTGGTCACAGTGTCTTGACTACGATACAGGATTCGAACCAACAGCCTCCTCCCAAAATCTATTGCTTCCACGGGTTTTTTGATATCCTGAAGAAATTTGTAAACTTTTGTTCGAAATATTTTGATTTTTCTCTCTATATATTCAATATATTCAATATTTAAAGAAATTTCGAAGATTCGTCGGAGAGTAGAGGAAAAAAATAGTCTGTCCAACTTTTTCTCAGGGAACAGAAAAGCTTTTTTTTTTTCCCTTTGTTAGTTTCTAATTTATTCAACTGATTTTTTTATCAAAATGCTGCTTTTTTTACTATATCTCATGAGAACATTTATTAGTTTAATTTAACATATGTTTTTTGATTCTGAAATCTTTTTAAATAGAATGATCAATTTTCCGTGCTAGATTTTTTTTTTTTTGCAATTTTATAAGAATTTTTTTCGTTTAACTGTTAAATTCGAGACTTAATCATTACTTTTAGCTACTTTCTCATATTCTGAATAAAATCTTGTTTTTTTCACTTTGTAAACTGAAATAAAATGAAATCATACAGTTGTATGATATTTTAAAGTGATTACAAGTCCCGAATAAAAATTATAATTTATATCACGTTAAAAAAAGTAGAAAAAAATGTTAATTTTAAAATCAGAGATTGGTAAATACTGTAATTTATCCCAAAAAGTGAATGAACTGTCCCTAAAATAAATTTAATTCCGAAAAAAATACAACACATTCATTACTCATTTTACATTTCTCCCCCTCCCCCCAAGACTTCCAAATTGAAAATTGTTATTAATTACTGTCTTTAGAAATTGTATTTGTATTTTTTTCACGAATCGATAGAATTGTTTATTCTTAAAGAAAAACAAACATTTCTGTGAGTATAATCCAAATCCATCTACTATAAAAACATTACAAATTTATTTATAATAAATTATTAACCCTTAGTTGAAAATTTATAATATTATTCAGTGATTAACCACTGATAAAAAGACAAGAAACAAATGAGTTTTTAAAAAGTTGCGCCAAAACATTCTATAAGATTCTTTTGCTTGTTTTTCTGTAATTTTTATGAGGTTGGTTACCCTAAAAGAGTTACGCAAACCCTAATAAAATTCAACCAGATTGTCGATTCCTGCATATAGAGTCGCTTTCTAAAGGACATTTACAAACTAAACGTATCTTATTCAGCAAAATGACAGCATAAATATTCATTCAACTTCACAGTTCATTAGCTTTTTCACTCTACGCGGATCGTTCAACCAGAGTTTAAATGAGATCATTTTTACTCAGCGCCCAAAACTCATTCATACATTTTCTCCTTTTTTATTAACCATGCCATAAATCGCCAAAGAGTAAATTAAGGAATAAGTTGTAGGGGATTTTTGGACTAGATTTAAGAGTTTCAATTAAGCTTCATAGAAGATTTTCCAGAATCATCGAGCCTCTGACAAAAATTATGTTTCAATTACAAGTCAATAACTCGCTCCTTCGCTTTTTCTTCTTTGGAGAGTCCTAACACATGTGGCTTGGCTACCTTGGCTGGCTTTTAGCCGCGTGAGCTGCGCCAAAACTTGAAACTGAAAGAAAAGAGGGATGTTAGATATCATTCTCTATCGAGAACAGTGAAAGTGACAGTGAGTGAGCTCTCTCTTCATCTGTGGGACTTAGTCTAGTTCGTCCATACGTGTGTAGCCTGGATTCATGTGCTAACGGTAACTGGGTCACTGTTGTCCAAGCCTCTCTTTCACGGTATGCTCTGCCGTTAGGTTCAATTAATTGAATAGCCATGTTGACTCCAGTAATTTTGACATTAGCTGCTTTATATACCCCTTTGCTCGCTCACAGAACGCCAGGTAAGAATTTCCAAATTTGTTAATCATGACTATAAAAATAAACATAATATTTAGATGCATCTCAAATTATAATGTTTGTGTACTTAATATCGCTATTGTTATTTTGGATCATTTAAAAATCGGAATATCTTATTTTAAATATTTTTAATAATGTTTCGTTTAATTTTTAAAAATAAACATTATATTTTAATTTTCAATAAAGTAAAAGTTTTTGCTGAATCGGGGTAATAATAATATGTACAATAGTATAGGTTTCAAGATCGCGATTGATGGTTCAAAAATTGCGATTAGTATTTTTTGATTAATTATACAAAATTTAAGTAAAGTTTGAAATTCATCTTATGAAATGAATATTTTAAGGAAACTTTAAGTATTATGATATTTAAGATCGTTTGTAGAATATGTATTGATAGCTTTTTTTTATAATATAGTATCGTTTAAGAATTTGTAACGAAATGATTACTGAAAATGAAAATACAATTAAAGAAATGAAGAATATATAATTATATGTACTGTATCACTGTGATATGATCTTGATGTATATTTCTATCTTTTACTTTAAGAAACGTGTTTATCTTCAGTTTTGAATTTAAATGCAATTGTGAAGCACTTATTTTGGAAAAATGTTATTCATTTTTTGAGAATTGTGATCCTTGAAATTTTTCAATTATTTAATATTTATATATTATATTATAACATAGATTGTTTTTATGATCCAAACCTAGATAATATTTATTATAAATTTAATTTCTTTCCATATTCATCGTTACTGTTGGTATATCATTCGTTATCATATTAGATCATAATTAAGATCTCATTATAAAGTTTTATAATTAAGATATAAGAATTCATTTTTCATATTATCTAAAAAGATGTTAAGCATTGATGTGCCGTTTTTGTAGACTTTAAGTAAACGAATAAGAGGCGGGAGAAAAAAAAAGAACGAATCGCTTATGCTACCGAAGAAAAAAAGAAAAAAGTGAAAACGTACGAAAGCGGCATAATTCAAATTAGTTTTCTGTGTATAATCATATATGCTGATTTGAAATGCATTTCAAATTTCGCGCACGTTTCTTTGGCGCGATTTGGTGATTTGCTTAAAACACTTTGTGATAGAAATTGGTTGCCATATTTTTCGTCTGTTGAAATCGCCGTTTTCTGTGCTGCTTTCAGTAGTTGCGGAAGGGTCGGAAAGGCTGCATGCGGTAGGATTTTTGAGCTGTGGAATTTTTCGACTTGCTCTTTTTTTTTTCTTTTGACATTGACCTTTATTGGGTTCGATCAGTAAAGATACGGACTGGGCGAATTTTTCGTCTGGATCCTTCCAGTTAGATCTCTCATTTTTGGACTAGTTTGAAGGTTTCTATTGGAAGTCATTAATAATAATTATGCTTGAAAATATTACTCTCCGATCAATCGGTTCAAAAAATATTAAACCATAAAAATAATATTTTTATGGCTGCAAGTATTTTCAATTAAAGTTCGCTCATTCTTTGACTGTTTAAAAGACTTCTATAAAAATCCATCTAAAGATGCTCGGATGTTGTTGAACATATTATACTAAAGACAAGAAGATTATTAATATTATAAAATTTCATAAATTGTAGATTTTATGAAGTAGAAAATATGAGTAGTAAAAAATTGTAGATTGAATCTTTACTTTCTACTTTCTTTTAAAATTATTTTTAAAGCCTTTGCAAAACAAATTTGCGATTTTTTGTAAAGAGTTTTTCATGAAATTTATCTTACTTATTTTGCTTCCATTAACGTAATCAAAGCATGAGTGACAAAAATTCTTTGAGTGACAGAATATTTTTTCGATCAACGTTTTCTTATTTCTTTGAATATTATATTTTTTATTAGTTGGATTTAAATTTAAAACTAAGGTTTAATTTCTATAGATAAATCAACAAGTGTGTTCTTTCCTGTGAAGGCCAGAACTATTGAAAATTATTGATGAATTTACTTATTGTGTTCCAAGAAATGTAAGAATTTCTCAAATTAGAAACGTTTTTGCATCTTCAATTTAGGGTACAGCATAAATTTATTTATCTTAAAGAAATGAAAACACCAGAATTCTGTATTTCTTACTTTTAGTGCATACTTATTAAAGGTCTTTTTGCAAAGTACCTGACATATTTTTTATCTAAAATTAACATATTACATTAACCACAAGAAATCTTAAAGAAATTAAAAACATCGTTTACTTACTTACTATTATTAGTGATTTCAATCTTGATTGAAACAATATGAAATACTATAATTATTGTATGAAAGGAAAAATATTTGAGGTAACTTTGTGGCGCCCAACCGCATCCGTGTCTTTAGAATGAGTTTTAAAAAACCTATACAAAATTATTAGGAAATTTAATAGGGCCTTATCTCGATTTCTTCGGAGAAATCATTTTAAAATTATGATTCCATCCACGTCGTTTAAGTATACGTCTCCACTCTTATCGAAGGTCTTGACATTTTGAGATGATGCATCCTCATTTAAATATAAGCGCATTAAGAGAACCTGAGAGCAGCTAATGATGAATGCAGACCACACCAAAGGAATGAAAATCCATCATTGAAATTAATATTCATATCAGTAATTCTTCAAACAAGTTTGAATTTAAGGAAATCTGGGTGACATCCTAGTAATAATGATTATTAACACATGTAATATGTTTATCCATTTCACTGAAAGTATATTTTTTAAAAAATGAAATCGTTATTTAATTGACGCGTTGTGTTTTCTCTGGGAAAAATTTGAAATTATTTGTACAATATCTGATAAATTAGTTTTAATTTGGCAATTATTTCTATTTAAAGTAATAGGCCATATTATATAGTAGGGAGAAGAAGTTTAATTGTAACATATTAGCTTCAGCTGATGCTGAAGTTTCAACAAAAGGATTCGCAGTTTGCTTTTAATAGTGGTGGATTTGGGTTAAACAACTTATCTCATTAACTTATCCCATTTCCTGCGTTTGGCACCAACCTTGTGTTCTTTAGAAATTCCAAGGACGATTTTTTTGTTCCAAAAAACTATTCAGGTTAATTTTATCCTTTTATATCAATCTTAAGCCAATTTTTCAACAATTATTTCTTATTCAAATTTCAAACATCTTTTCATCTTTTGTATAAATTTCGAGAAACAGTTTATTTATAAGTTTGTTGACAACTGCCACTACTTTCCTTATAGGCTAATCTTTTAAGTTGCTTATTTGTTGCCAATCCTTACCATCCCGTTTGAAAACTAAATTTCTTTTATCTTACTCAAAAGATGGTATTCGAAAAATATGTTTGAACATATTTTACTTTTAAAATGAGTTTAAAATCTATGAAATAAACTACGTTTATTGAATGTGAGAAAAGTATATTTCAAATGAAGAAAATTTGTGAAATTTTTTTTCTCTCCTTTGTAGACTGGCACAACTTGGTCTGAGTTATGAAAAATCTTATTCTGTTTCAAAACTATGGTTTGTTTTTACCTTTTGGCGCAAGTAAAACTTATCTTGGCATGCTCCGAATGCTATGTTAGTAGTGTCTTCAAATATTATGACCATTTGAAGTGTAAACGTGTTGAAATTTCAAAAATTATCAATGAAAAAATCCTTTTTTGAACTTGCTTGCTTTTACAGAGATATTTTATAAAAAACATTTGTCATTATTTTAAATAAAATGAGTTTTAGATGAAGTTCAGTGTTTTTTCCGTTTCATATATTGTGTCCACTGTTTATTACAGTATACGTTAAACACGAATGGATTTTGAAGTTTCAATTGTTTTTATTATTTTTGCTCATATTCAGTGTCCATCGTTTGTTACCATATACGTTAAGCATGAATGGATTTTTGAGTTTCAAATTGTTTTTATTATTTTTGCTCAAATTAAAAAAAATGTAACACGTATTTGACTGAAACAAAATTAAATCCGTGAAAATTAACTGTGTTAACTAAAACCAATGGTGGTCTGTTATTATGTTGTCTGTTTCGAAATTAGTCTATCGCTGGATATAGACATAATTCTACCGAATGTGTCCCTAACATGTTTATGGCTTCAGGTGTCATAAAGATGAATTTGTTCATAAATCATGTATTTTTTTTAAAAAAAGTGTTATTCTAAAATGAAATAATTTTTGTGCTAATACGAACAGTATAACTTACAAAAGAGATTACCTGTTAGATACTCTGAATGCCGTACAATATCTTAAAAATACTGTAATTGTATATCTGGATATTTTCTGCTTATAAAGAATACTGAGCGCTAATTTTATATTCGTTGAATGTAATCCTGTTAAATCATCTTTCCCTGTATGTAATAGGTCTACTATCTAACCTAAAGTTGATACAAAATATTTTATTAAATAGTTGTGTTATTTAATAGAAACAACTTTCATGTGGAGCACTTTTCGTTCTTATGACATGGATTTTATCGGATCGAAAAAACATGTTGCATCGTTTTAGGTAATAAAAGAAATTTCTTGAGTTATGAAACATGCTTGGTTCTTGCATCGAATTAACATATCACCGGAAGAAAACTTGATATGCATATAAATGCATAATACAGTTATCAATACTTATCTTATATTTTAATATTTTAAACGAATAAAACAAAAAGAGTCAAAGATTATTAACAGAACTCTCGACTAACTTTCTTTGTAAAGATTTCTTAGCTTGACTATGTTTCGACATAAAATTTATCACTTATATTATGAGAGCTTCATTTTTGAGGTCAAGGAATACGTTCCACTCTGTTTACTTATTTGAAACATAGAACGAGGGTCTCCTTAAATCTTGAAAAGGTGTCGAGTTCGATGCTCCTTTTTCATGAAATGAGACGGATGAAATTTATGCGTATGGATGAAACTTCATTTAGTGTCTATTTTTCATCACCTTCATTTAGTGTTTATTTTTCTCTTTACTCACTTTATAGAAAAAATTTCTTCAACTCTCCTTGAGACCATTGTTGTCTGGTGTAAAGATCTCAATTTGAGGGACAGGGGGTTTCAGGTTCCAGTCCTATTCCTTAGAAGATCCGCGTTCTGTGATCCTCAACACGTTAAATATGACCTTGTAGATCATATTTCTTCTTTCTGGTGTGATGTGGAAGTTAAGAGAAAGAGTGGTGGCTCAGGTGTCGACCTTGTCAACTGACTACGGTTCCAAATTACTAGATCTATCCCAAAATATCACTTCAAAGCAAATGATTCAAGTAACTAATCTAAACTGAATTTTAACAAAATATTGTATAATTGTGACCCTGTGGTTGTGATTGATAATCCTACGGTTTTCGTCTTCTTTCCAGCTATTTATTTGAACGAAAAAGCACTAAAGTTTGAGAAAATGTAGACAAAGAATTAAATTCACAAATTTAAATTTCTTACAAATGGTGCTGGTATCTGTGTCATATTTCTTTATTTGTATGGTTTGATATCAATTTCCTACTTTTATATCATCTGTCTTAACCCCCTCAAAAGTAATATATACCCTATACAACTGTCTATCACTACCCTATAGGCAATTCTACTCCTTCACTAATTATATCTGTATCACTAATTATATTATTATTATAGAAGGAAGGAAGGAAAGAAAAGAAGCAATAACATCAATAGGGGAAAGTCACTTTCTCGTTTCTTCGTTAATATCCCAGTCTTAAAAAATGGCATGGGACCACGGAGGCCGAGTATAAGGCTCAGACCCGGTGGGTTTCAGATTCGAGGCCCGATTCCACCAAAAAACCGTCGTGTAAGCGAGTCTGGTGCATTTTAAATCCGTCGAAGTCAAACGTCCACCCGCTGATGTGGTGTGGAAGTTTGGAGAGGGGGCATCAGCTCATGTTTTGCCTCGGCAACTGACCGCGGTTTAAAATTGAGAGGTCCGTCCCAAAATAGCTCAAAAAGGAACGTTAATATAACTAAACTTAACTTAGCCTAAAAAGGCATTTTAGAGTTCCTCTCACCGTGAAATTTTAATTGTGCACCTAATTTTTCAAACATTTTAAAAAGCAATAGATTATACAAATTCTAGATTTCTGTATCTTTGGAACCATCTAAGAGTCCGAAGGGGCTTTTTCCATTTTTCATGCTCGTTTCAAAAGTAGATGATTAATGTTTTTACATATAAGTAATGATATTTCTTACTTTAAATCCTAATTAACTTCCTCATTATTATTATTATTATTTGAAATTCGGGACATGTTACTTCATTCTAAAATTTTCTCTTATTTTCTGATCCAATTTCTACTTTTTTAAATTATTTATAACATGCTTTAAAAATTGCCGATTCTTTTGTTTTCCATACCAAAGATAAATGATAACAATACCTAACATATACGCATCCTTTCAAAGATGCCCAAGATTCCCTTTCCTAAATCAAAGAAAGTAATATCAGAATATTATAGAAAAATCACTGAAGGGAAAAATTGGTCTCTTTTGCTCTTGTGCCCTGTTGTGAATAAACGCAATTTATCGTGAACAAATAATACCATCCACATAAATTAAATTGAAATTCTTTCCAAAAGTTTCTCCTTTTTGTTCATGCATCTGCAAAATTATATATATTTGAATTCCAAAGTCAAATTTTTCTGATATCCCTTAAAAAATAATTTAATACAAGAAGTTCTACTAATTTGCTTTTAAAAGGTTAATTTCTCAGATCTTAAAGGTATAAGATGAATGTAATTAGGAAATTTAAAAAATGAAAATCAACATATTGCAAATTGTATTGGGCGCATATTTTTGTGGCCCATGTGGCGAAGAGCTGAAGAATAATGAAAATATGAGAAATATTTTATTCTGAAGAATATCGGTAATTTCACTTAACTCCTTTGAAACCATATATTTAGAGAGAATATTACCCCATCTGTAACAATTGCACATACATGCGTGGAATTTTATGCTATCACCCAAGTACATTTTTCTGGGCATCATACTTAGGTTTATATGAATTCATTTAGAAAGAATAATAAATTATAAATTCATAGTTTACGAAATTTTTTTTAATTATTACTTGTCAATTTGCCATTTTATACAGATTAAGAGAATCGGCGTTTAGAGATTAAAACCCTTTTGAAGCAAACTGAGATATGCAATTTGGCTCTTTTCCGGTCAGTGGATAACTTTCCTTCTGCCAGACATTAAATCCCGTGTAATTCCTTTTATTTTGATCTTGGAGGAATTTGTAACCTGTGGTCATATTTCGCATCCATATATGATGGAGAAGAAGGGAAAAAAACTGCTAGAAAGAAAATACTATCAAATTTGTGGAAATGTACTTGTAGCGTAGGAGGAAGAAATATATCTATCACCTTCGTTTGATGTATAGCGATCAATTGCTAATGAAGTTTCTTGGGCGTTAGGAAGAAAGGGAAGCTAAGAGAATCGAATAAGTTAAAGATCTAATACTCGGTACAAATTTGTTTTATTTCGACTGTTGAACAGGTTAAACTTTGTGCCTGTCAACTAAATCTCTTCCATCTGGGGACGTAAAAATCGTAACAGTTATTTATATGGAGTTTAGGAGCGGGAAAGGGAATATAATTTATAGCGATGAATATGAATTATCATAGAAAAAATATTTGAATTTATTTGCCAAGTGTTGCGTATATATAAAGAATAAAAATATCCATATATTTTACACAAGTGAAATATCGCCTTATGGTGAACTAATTCGACGTCGGCTGTTTATGCATGCTTTTACCATCGTTGTGATGCAATTTTACAAAACGGAATTTGGAAAGTGCAAGCTTCCTTTCAAAACAGTACACAAATTTCCAATATCGGATTTTTTCCTCTGAATGAAAAAAAGATATATCTCACTGACTTTTTTTAAAAAATCATTTTTCATGAATATAGATTCAATTCAGAAGCAATTCTTATTATGACATTGAAATCGCGAATGACAATTATAACTATGGAAATGATTAACTATGGAATGATTTTACATTTGAAAAGTTCGAAATTCCATCGATTCCACTTCCACTTGTATTCGGGTAATGTTCTTATTTCAATTATTACTTGATTTTGCTCGTGAAACTTTTACATTATTGCATGCATGTAATAATAAATTTGTTTTATTTAAAAAAATTGAATTCATTTCATTTAGCTAATGAGTTAAACTAATGGAAGATTTTATGTAGAAGTAACGAAGAATTGATTATATATTGAGAGGGAAGAGAAATAGCAATTTTTGGGGACTTCGAAATGTGGTGGAACCAGGGCCTGCCTAAAACAGGGTCATACGGGGCAGTTTCCTCAGGCCCTACATAAGTGCCCCCCCCCCCAAATAGAGTAAAAATTTTATTTAATATTTCCTTTTTTTTAATGAATGTTCTTCATTACTAACTTAGTAAAGCAGAGAGGGGGGGAGAAATTTTTATCCCGGGCCCCAACTAGTCTAAGTCGGGCCTTGGGTGGAATGGCTTAAACGTTTTATCCTCAAATTGATTTTGTTAACATTGTTTAATCCCTATTCTGCTTGGTCGAAAATTAGAGGTGGATTTCCGACAATGCGGCCGCCTAAGGAACTAGAGTGAAAGGATGATCCAACCAAGTCGGGTTTTCTAAATTCCGTATAAGTTTATAAAAAATACAAATTCTGTTAATTATAAAACATTAGTATAATATTTACATTTTATCAAGTATAATTGGCCAGTTTCTTATGTATTTCATTAAATACGCTTGGTTATTAAAACATTTATAAATACTGAACCTCTATTTATGTAATATTCGATACAAACAAGGGTATCTTCTAGTTTGGAATCTTTATAAATAAATAAAAACAAATATATTTTCACAAATTTTAGGAAATAAAATGATTAATCTAAAATAAAGCTTTAAAATATTAATAATGTTTAAATATGTGAAGCTGAATTTGTTAGTTTATTAAAATTAGAACCTCATAATGTATATCCTCTTAATACACAATTTAGGATTGTTTTGAATTATAAAAATAGATCTTGAAAATAGCCATGGAATAGCTATTAATGGCAAATTTGATATTTCACAGAGAACAACAATTCAACATCTACTATTCCGTGAATTCGTAACTGCATCGAAATAGAAAAATATTTCAAAAATAGAATGCGATGTTTAATTAGAGGATAGAAAAATTCGAAGGTCAAGTAATAGTAATTTTTATCTTTCAAATTGTCAACCAAACAAATGCTTTGTTCTCCCAAAGTTGTTTTCAGAGTTTACTGACACTCTTATGTAATGGTTCCTTGAGTGCTATAGAATAGAATATACGACAGAAATCTTTTCGCCTGTTGATCTGAAGGAAAATAACCTTTTTGTTCTCTGAATAAATAAAAAGATATTCATTCTGGAAATGAAGTAAATCTTGCTTGAAATCCATGTAAGAATTTAAAGTTTTGCTTCACCCTGACGATTCAAGTAATCAGTTTTGAATGGTTAATAGAACTTCAGTGAAGGGCAGGGTCCTCTGAATAGTGATTTGAAAAGTTTTTTAAACAAAACTGCAATCTATTTTTCACATAATAGACCTACGCCTAAAATTCATTTTCCCCCTTTTATGTTTAGTGCACGGTCTCGTTAACTTCACCTTTTGATTCCTTACCAAAATCTAACATGGGTGTTCCTTTTATTAGTAATTTTCATCACACAGCCAGACGAACTGGATTTTTTTATCCTTTTTTAATTGCATTTTAAGTAGGCAGATTAAATCATGCCGTCACCTAGTTTTCTTCACGCATAAATTATTTAGGCGGTGAAAATTAATGCTTAACTCTTGGCTACATTTCAACTAACATGCAGTTTATTACAACGTGCCAACTGATTGAAGAGCTTTCTCATAGAAGCCCCAAGGGAAAATGCTTCTTTTTGGCATGCGCTAAGGATGATCGCTTTTGCTAATTTTAGAAGTCGACCATATTTCAAGGGGATATTTATTCTCTGAATATGTAACAGGCAGAAAATAAATATGTAACAGGTGAAATATATATGGTTTTCTACTGAAAATAAGAGTTTGGAAACATTTCCTCTGTCTGCTTTACGAAATTTTGATTTAATGCAAACTTCATTGGCTTCAAAATTGTTTTCGAATATCAGCAATGAAATCTTTCAGGATTTTTCCATGAATCAGATTTTTTTCCCTATGAGGTTTTCCCCCCTTCTTTTATACCTTTTTTTTTCAGTAATCACTCTTTTTGTTGTTGTTGTTGTTGATGATGATGATGATTCGAGAAATTTTATGAATGATGAAATTCAGACTTGTACTTTCCTCATCTGGTTTGCATCAGATTACCAAAAGTAAGATGCTTATTAGAAAATTTAAAGCTCCTGGATCAGTTTCCGAGTTTTCCGTCTTTTATAAACTTCGGGGAAAGAATTTCGTTCTTCTTTATAAAAGAATCGGATTTAAAGTTGCATCGTAATTCAATCTTCTGGCAAACAAACATCTTTATAATTCTTTATCGACCATTCGGTATGCCGTGTATATAAAAAAATATAAAAGGTCTTGCTGGAAAAACTTCTTATATCAAATCCAATCGAGGGATATAACACAAGTTGATATACTGGCTTTGTCCAGAAATAAAATATCTTGATGTAAATTATAGTAATATAAAAATTGTTTTTGTGTAAATTATCAAACTATTCACAATTCAGTTACAACACCACACTACTTGATTGGATAACCTTGGGCCTTGTTACTAGTAATCACTTGAAAATGAAAGATATACATTTTCTTTCTTTCTCTCAGTTCTTTTATGCATTGTTAAATAACTACTTTATGCAAACAGAAAAATAACCTAATAATATGAAACAGAGATCAGTGTCTACTATTACCATATTTCAACATCATCAGCTTTACATTTTACAAGAATTAACATTTGATGAAAAATTGTACGTAAACGATAATATCATTGAAAAAGTCAAATTTAGAAATTTAATATGGTATATTATTTCTTAAGATGTGCACCGATATTGCTGCAGAAAAATTGAAAATTTTCGATTGATTTTTAAATAATTGATTATATAATTAAGTTTTGAGCTTAGAAAAGTTAACAGTATTCTTTCTCTTGTAATAAATAATGTGCAAAGTTGAATTGAAATTGACCCAATCGTTTAAGAGAAGGTTTGAAACATGCATTCAAACCCACATCCATGCATACATAGACTCAATGACTTTTATTTATGCTCAGATAGGATAATTAGATACAGTTTGCAATAATGTTAGAACTTTATACCTTGATTCTTACCAACTGTAAGCATCAAAACTATCACTTTTATATTAAAGAGCATTTCCGTCCTTGGTATAATGGTATCTAAGAAACTGTTTGTTTTTAATTTGCTTAAGCGATAAGAAACTTTGATCTGATAAAACACTTTGTGTTCATCTGCTAAGTACATGGCCATGATTTTGATACTTGCGTCAAAATTCGTACAAAAATAAGTCTCTGGTTACACATAAATTAAAAATTTGTTTGATTTGATTGAAAAATTTTATTAGCTTTCTAAAGCAATTTTTAACATAAAAAATATTTAAAAATTGGGCAATTTTTTTTTCAATTTTTAAGTTCTGGTGTATATTTAATACCATAATGCTTTCTAGAATTTTAATAGATAATATAAAGTGTTTTTAATCATACCAAAGTTTTACCTTTTAATATCAAAGCTTGACATTAAATTTTTAAAATATATCTAATTATTAAAATTTATTTTAGAAAATATATCTATTATTAATATTAATTGTAAAAGTATATCTAATTATTATGATTTAAATTAAGAACAGATCATTGAGGCATAACGACAGATAATGTTTTAAATATATAACTAAAGATTATTTTTGAACTGTATTAAAATATTATCTTCAATTATTTTTTAACATAAAACATTTAAAAACATTTTTTCTATTTTCAATAAGCATAAGGATTCTTAACAAATTGAATAGATTCAATGAGTGCGTTTTGCACGTTTTTTTTTTTTTTTTTAATTCCTACTATTAGTTCATACTGTCCCTGATATATAATCTTGTTCAAATTGTCAATCGTTAATAAAATACTTTTTATTCATCCCGACAAATTCAAATATTTTTTTAACTAGAGGGGATGCCACATGATATTAATACAGTTTTTTCAAATATTAATCCATTAATTCGGTTAATTTTTTATTAATTAAAAACTAATATAACTTTCCCGCCAAAATTCTTCACTTCCCCACCGCCAAATCAGTAAGACTTCAATTGTCGTTTCCTCCCATGTTAATAAAGTTAGGCTTAACATGTTAATTAATTTGTAATGTTTTAAATAGAGTTTTAGCAGTTTGTAACGAAAACTAAAAGGATTTCAGTATTTTTAACTTGAAGGTGAAGAATGGTGAAGTTCAATTCTTGCGAAAATCAATATTTTTTTTACAAATTATTTATATTAATTATAAATTATTTAATAAAAAGTAACTAAAATCTTTTTTTTTTTCTTACCTAAGTAGAAATGGACTTAATTTTTTATTATTATTTTGTTCCGTGCTGCAATCAGCACATCTTTGTTCTTAGGATCTTTCTGGTTGATGTGCAGACAATTCTTTTGGTAAATATCTGAAGTATATGTTTATGTTGTTACTTGTGGCACTTGCCTATGGACAAGCCCCCCACTGATATAGCAGCAGATTTAAACCGAAAAGAGCGTCTCTTGTTTTTGCAGTAGTGGAAACTAGGGCCAAGAGTACGACGTAGCTACACATTCGCCACATTTGATTGCACAGCCCCTTTTTACAGGGGGGGGGGCACATTCACACATCTCACAGATAACACACAGAAGAACAAGCATGTCCAAACCGGGAATCGAACCCGGGACTCCCAGAACACGGGGAAGACGTGCTACCTCTGTGTCAGAAAGCTGGCATATGTTTATAATAGGTACATATATATAATGCTTAGAATATATAAAACTTATTATATAATTCTTTTATAATATGTTTTACAATTTCATCATATTTTAAATAAATACTTTCTTTATTTAGTATTAAAAAACTGATTCATCATGCATTTAGAATTTTTATACAAATAGTAGAAATAAATATGGAAATAAATCGGCATACTTAGAAAGAATTAAGAGGCAATCATAATGGAAATAAAAAGGATATAAATTATAATTTAATTCATGAGTATGTAGTTTTAGAACAGAAATGAATGCATTTCGTATTTTTTCACTGTTTATGTTTTGATCAAACGTATTAGGGAATTATTAATTCCCACAACGCTAGTATATTTTCGTAAGATCTCCTTGTTGGGAAACTTCGATATTCATGTAGTTCGTCACCATCCTAAAATTTAAATTTTATTGGAAAAAAAAGTTAAATTAATTGTTATTTAAATTGCATGCATCCTACTGTATGCATATCATTCAAAACAATGATGTAACCTTCTTTCACACCACGTGCGGAATAAAATATAGTATCGCCGACACCTACGTCGTGTTATTTTATGAATGAATGAATGAAAGGTAGTCTAGCAATCTCTTCAGTTGAACTGGGTGCGTAGGATATCCTGCCGTGCATATAGTAGGAGGAAGTAGTGGAAACCTGAGGCAATAAAGAACCGTTACGGGTCTCATTATTTTACAACCAGTATAAATCAATTGTGTCCTCAAGCAGTTTGAACAACGGTTTTTCTTCTTCTGCCAGTTTGTTTGCTGCGTTGAAACAAAAGTGTTTTGGAATTCTGTTGAAGTATATTTACTTAAAAGAGTAAATGAAGACTCTTGAACTATGACTGATATTGGACAGACTACCTTTTTAATTATATACATTTTTTTTACAAACAAAATAAATCTGGGTTCAACGAAACTAGAATTGCTCTTTTCTTGAGGATTTCTAAGTGGTTTGATGCGAAAGAACTTTCTTCCATTGGACTTTTGAAACCACGTCGTCCTTCTGTTCTTTGGTTTCCCGTTAGCGTAGATTTTCAAAATAAGGAAATAAATTTGAAGATCAAATATTAAAAAAATACTTATATAATTCATCTTTTTGTAATAAAAAACTAAAATAATATGCCTTAAAGGACTATTTTTACGTAGTTATATTTCTGTCTAAATCAAAGATATCTGTATTCACTGAATTCAAGATATTGTATGCAGTGAAAATATTTATTATTAATGATTATTTATATCATTAATAATAAATACAGTGATATATACAGTGAATATATATATTATTAATGATTATTATACTATAAAATTATTCAGTTTAAAAAAAGTATTGGTAGAAACTTGTTGAAGCTACTATTTCATTAAAATCAATATACTGTTCAAATTCGAATAAAAAATAACGAGACCAGTATTTCATTTTTTCCCCCAACCTTTTGCTAAATTTGCATACAATGCTATAGCAAATGTTTTGATATGAGGATAGTATCCGGAATAACATAAAATTTTGAGTCATAATTCATCAGAGTTTTAGTAATAGCATCATTTATTGGGGTAATTAAATTTAGTCACTGAATTACGAGAAACAAAAATCAGATTGAATACACCTTCCTTTGTATTTGATCTTGATACATAGCATCTGCTTTCTTATCCTGTTTGAATTTACCAATAACTATCTCAAGAAACTTTGTTTTAAATATAAAATATTTATACTTTTAAATGCTTGCGTATTATGAGTGGTCAAAGTTTCTGAATTACCCCCAGAAAATCCAATTCTTCTTCTTAAGAATCCAAAATACATTTTAAAATGTCTATGAAACGAGTGTAATTTTAATTTCTTATAGTTCAGCAAATCGAATGGTTTTTATGTTATATCTATCATTGAATATAATATCTTGCATTTTCAATATGATTCTCCTGTCGTCAACTTATGACAGGTGTTCAAGTTTGAATATCGAATGCGTTCAATGAAATTTTGAAAATGACTAACATCGTTTGTTTAGAAATCGGTTATCTCCAAAGGCTTATCAAATTCAGAATTTTTACACAATTTATTGAAGCCGATTTCAAATAGAGTTCCAGACTAAATCAAAGATAATAAAAACTCTCTAATTATTAATTTCAATATTATACGAAAGGTATTATTTTTTGGGGTATTTTTGAATTAGCTCCTTTCTAATAACTCTCATCATCACCGGACAGAATTCTTGATTCAATAGTCTGTAATCTAGGAATGATTCTTTCAACTATTCTCTCCTTACCTTGGCAAAATAAAAATATTATCTCACCATGTTAAAAATTCTCGGATATTAGGCTTACGTGAAACTAATATTGTCGTTCATAATTTTGAAGCAATTATTAACAACCTGTTAATTAGAATCGTTATTATTACTTAGCTAGATTATAATAATTGAGTATTTAAGTTGATAGTATAATATTTGGTATTGATTATTTAAGTAAATATACTTGTTGTTGTTTTTGCGATTGTATCCTCTGAAGCAATCTATGCAAACCTGTCTAGAACACAACGTACAGTTTTAAATAAATTCCTATTTAGAATTTTCTTTGAAAATAAATGGTGTAAAATACGTTTTGTAAACCATGAAATCGATCTTTTGTTGCATAATCCAATGTTGCCAAAAGTGATTCCGCCGTGTTTCGCCCTCCGAAACACACGAAGCGTTATTTCGGAACCATTTACTATCTTCTCCTAGAAAAAGTTCTCCTGTCTGAGGTCAACAGATGCTTCGGCAGAAGGGTTTTGTAAACTGTGGATAATTTTGGGACCTTCTCAGTACTGGGGTTATGGCTTCCGGGTCACATGGTTCTAGTACAAGCTGCTCTTGCATTGCAAAGATTGTTTAGTACATTTTTTTGTGTTCTAAAACAAGGTTCTCTTGTTATAAATTGTCAGCCGTCGGCTTACTGAAAAAGGACAGCCTGAATTCCCAGTAACCTTCAATCACACTCATGAGTTAGATATGCGGAAGATTCTCTAAATATGCGTCTGAATTCATTCGAATTATGGATTTTTTTCGTGATTTATGTATAAAATATTAGTTTTAATTCATTTTTCTAGTAACTTTTCAAGCATGTAACAGAAGTGTGCACTTTTTACAATAATAAAACCGCATTTTATTTTTGACTTATACTTTTGCGACCTGTGCAATGTTAAAATAAATCCTATCTTCTACACTTTCACATTCGCAACCTCAAAAAATTGATTAACGAAAATATTCTAATGAAATATTAATTGCTGAGTAATAAATTAATATAATAGTTATGTAGCAGAATTCAATACATATTATAAATCAAGATAGATTTCAGAGTTTCTTTTATTTTTGAAGAATGCAGGAGAAGGTCTATCAAACATATATTTCGAAATTGTGAAATTTTATAATCTGTCTTTATTTAAGGACATGCTTATTATTTAAGAAAGCGTTACAAATAATTTGATTTTTGAATTAACCGTCTATGGGTATTTAAGAGGAGCCTATTCAAGAAAAAGAAAGAGTTAACGGTGAGTTCATATAATGTATAATTATAATGAAAATAAATGTATTAAAAAGAAATATCTATAACAGAAAAAATTGTATCTTCCAATATATAAAGCATATATTTTATATCAACGATACATGATTTTTCCTGTCACAGAGAAAAAGTGTTAAGCAAAAAAAGAAACACATTAATTCTTTTTTTTACTTGGTCACTTTTAACCCTTTGCATTCGAAAAAGTAATTCGATGCATAATTATTCAATATACAAGGGCTTATTTATTGCTCCAAATTTGTGTGTGTGTGTTTAAAATTGAATTTCTGTCTTTTTACCATTATGTAGGTATTTTCAATAATCAAGATTCAAAAATAAATAAAATGTCAAAATGATGCACCATCTTGAATGGTGCCCAAAAGTCACCATCGAGTGCAAAGGATTATCTGCATATAAACGATAAGAATTAGGTTAATTTTATTTTGCATATAATGTTTTAGATTCTGTCCTGTAAGATATGGAAAATTTATATTTATTTTGAGATTCTGCTTGCTCTTGACCTTAGATCCTGCACTACATGATTTAAAATAAACCATGCCATTACAAAGAATTCCATCAGATTCAGATTCAAACAGAGACTGAATTGTGAAAATAAAAATAATTCGTCTGATTCTTTCTAAATCAGTTTTTAATCATTTCTGTTTAATATTATAAATTACACTTTCGGGCCGATGTCCTAATGGAGGTTAATTTTGATGGTGAATGAAACCTGAATTCGAACATTTGATTTACAGGCAATCGTCTGCAAGCATGATGTGAATTAATATGCAACAAAGAAAGTAAAGAGTATGATAGATACTTTAGCAGCTTGTAAAGCTGTCATAAGGAGTGATATTTCAACTAATATTTTCATATTAATAACATCGATTTGCATTCGACTGTCTTGTAGTAATTTTAGAAATAAGAAAGGACAGATAAATATGGAAAGATCTGATTAGAATAAAGTTACATATGTTAACCTTAATCTGACCTCTGTGCATATATTGATATTGGCATTTGCTTAATCACAGAATAATTTGTGTCCGTTTTTTCGAGTAACACCCAAGTATAGCCTCTAGTCACAGCGTCAGGATGTTTCGCCAATAATGTTGTATGCAGAAAAACGAAAATAGGTAATTAATTACCTTGAATTTGTTTTATAAGTAATATCAGAATGACGAAGTAGAGTTACTGTTGTGGGCAGTAGCATTGGAAAAATAATTAATATATTTATGCAATGAACTCTTTAGTCATTAAATCACGCAGTTGGAAGCATATCCCCACGGTAGACGAAAATAATTTTTCTTTAATGAATCAATGTGCATTAACTGCAACCTTTTGAACTTTCCTTGAACCGACAACCTTTTCTTTAATCGGCAAACAACATTATCATAAATATCGAGGAAATTCGTTTATATTTGCATTCTTGAAGGATCATTTATTGCGTTGAATAGACAGAATCAATTCTGAAACTTCAAATATTGTCTATTATATGATTTTTAAATGTTAATTAACTTTAGTGGTTAAACATATATTAGCAAAATTATAAATTACTAGAACAAACGCAAGTCGCTTTTTCACGATATCCTGAATATAAATTCCTTAGCATCATGATCAAATAATATTGAACTATACGAATATTATTTTAAATAGTTAATAACGTTTGGAGAATATAGTAGAGAATTGCAAATTTTTCATAGGGCCTTTTCTAATTGATGGAGTTTTAATTCAAGTGACACCACATAAAACTTCAGTGACCTGATGGTAAAATCAGCTCTAGGACTGGAGGATTCGCAGTTCTAAACCCTATTTTGCCTTTGTTTTAAGAGGCCCTTCTGCTTGATGAATCTTACGTCTAATGTCAGATGTCCTGCCGCAGATGGATTGTGGAAGACAGGATAGGTTGGGGCCACCTCGGGTGTCGTCAACGCTATCTAATTGCTGTCCAAAAGTGCTATGGCGTCCAAATTAGCCCTCGTTTTTATTCAAATCATAATCTTAATATAACTAATTAATTAAACTGGATTAAAACTAAATACAAAACCTATGTATTGATTAAAATACTTCATAAATCTTTGTGAAGGAAATTTCATTTATTTTGAGTCTGGTCAAGTTCAGGGAGTGTCGGTTCTCAATTGAGAGTTTCTGTTACGTGAGATGCATCGTTGCATTTCATCTAATAATATAGAGCTCTAGTTTATTATGACATCCTATAGACGGGTTTAAATTAATTAGCCTCGATGCATGCTTTTTACATAAATTGATTAATGAAATTTATATTGAATGGCTTCGACCCGTACCAAATTTTTGACGTTTAAAATAAAAATTTCTCTTGAATTTTTTTTTAAATTATAGACTTAACCTAGAGTTTTTACTCCAAGAGTGGGAAAGGGAGTATTAGATAAATAATAAGTACAAAGAAAAAATGTAAAATTATCAAAAAAATCGCAATAACTATGAAAATTTTCTGTTTCTAGAAGAAAATATTTCGATTAGTTAACCCTATTTATAAAAAAAAAAAAACCTTGCTAAGTGATGATTGTAAATTTATTAAAACATCTGAAAAATTAATATTGGTGAATATCATTCCAAAATAAGAAAGTACTGATCAAAAAATTGAAAAACAAACTCAGTGATACGAGCAATAATTTCTGTTCTGAAAAAAAAGCATCTTAATCAACTTATTTCTCAGACTTAATCCAGTTATATTCTCTGTTCCTTATAATCGGTTATTTTCAATAAATTATTTTGTTAGTACCTTAAATAATTTATCCACAAAGGGAGAATTCTGTAATAACCTTTTCCGGGCATGTGATGCTATTTGTCATTATTAGAGTATCGTGCTCTTATACTCTGGATTTCTACTCTTAATTTGAGCTGGAGTGGGTTTGAAACCTAGCTGCCAACAAGACCTAGATACAAACAAATAATAAATGAAGTTTTTTAAATAAGGAAGTACTGATCTATAACAAATTGAAAATTGTAACTATGAAATATTTATAAGGTTTTTTTTTCTTTTTTACTGCTAATAACTATTTGAACCAGAAAAAGTTAAGGCATTTCTTTGTACAAAAAAATGTAAAGCTGTAAGCCCTTAATTTGTTGTGATTGTAGTAGCTATAGTAAAAAATATTTCAAAATTGTTTTAAAATAGTTGCTTGGGATTTATTACTATTTTTAATCACAAATTTCAGAATTTTGATATTTTTATGAGTACGAATTTTTTAGGAGAGGTCTTTAATGCCAGTCTATAAATATTTACGTGCTACTTTTTTTTATCCCAGATTTGTTGTTTTGAAAAACGAAGTTTTTCGTTTAAAAGTGAATTATTTAAAGTGAAAATTGTAAAATTATATTTGATAGGGCATCAGTTTTGTAAAAAAAAAGCCAGAAAATATCTAAATGTTAAATACAAAATAGGAAATTGCTAACCAAGTAAAGTATATGAACTGATGAAATACTAATTCCCACTTTACATTGGGTATTTGTAATTTATTAAAAATGGTTTGGTTATAAATTGAATGAGAAATATTTCTTTTGGAAAAAAATGGATTTAGATGTGCATTTACTTGTCGTCAGGGTTTTTTTTTTTTGACAAACTTGATTGCTTATACTATCCAATATCTAATTCTGTACTTGCTTACATTGTGTTGTGGAATAAAGTTCTCTATCTTTCTGCAAGAAACTTAATGAATTCTAGAATTAGATTGGCTTGACCCGTTAACATCTATTAATGATTGATTAATTTGTGCGTTACAACAGGCATTTTTGCTCTTTACTATAACGAAATTTAGCTCAAGGAAATAAGACAGTACGTTTATTTCTTCAGATTTGCCTAGATACGTAAATCCGGGTTTGTTTTGTTGTATTACTGTTGAAAACGTCATACAAATGACAAAGATTCCACAAATCTAGCATTTGTCATCTAAATGTCGTCAGATTACCCAGAACCATAAACTAATTTCACTCGACTGTTTGCAACAGGTGAAGAAAGAGAGAGAAAATGTTGAGATAAGCAAAAGAGAAAATTCTGATTTGCAGGAGCTCCATTTAGAAATTAAAAGCAGATGTCAAGTCGAACCCTCGAAAACCCTGATCTTTGAGTCTTGGGTAAACGAAGTGCCGCTTTATTTGATCAGGCGTTTTCGTAGCAAGAAGCTGGGACTACCGCCGGCGCCAGACACTTGGCTTTAAATAAAGGTGTATTGGGGAGACAGTGGATTATTTTTTTCAAAAAGCGCATCTCGGGTGCGCTCCTCTCTTGAAGGTCTATGTCACACGTGAAAAAATTCTTCTCTTAGATAAGGATAAGGATAAGAAGATAAGAATGAAAGCATTATTTAGTTTCGGATTTGAAATTTATATATTATGAAGTAGCGAAACAGGCGAATTTTAGCCATGAGTTCTGATTCGCTATTTGAAAGAATTACAAAATACAACTAAACAATGGATGCTATTGTCGCGCCGTTCGTGAATGGGTCAGTAAAACGTGAAATCGCGCGGAATAATATTGATTCAAATTAGTGGGGAATATTTTTCGTGCCGCTTTGTGTTCATTTTTTTAAATGGAAAACTGTGAAGAAAATTTTTTTTCTTTAAAAAAACGTTTTAAAAAGTCGCATTTACACAAATGTCGTGCTGTTTTGCATTGAGTTACTTTTATGTATTATTATTTAAGTATACTTTTTTTTCACTTTTATCCCCAGAAAAGTTAGAAATGAAGATTTAAAGTATGGGATTTAAATATGCTCGAAATTATATTTTCTAAGCCACACAACTACTTTTATTTCTAGAAACGCTTACACAAGGAAGGCGCGTTTTTCCAGACAGAAGTAGTGGACTTCATAAATAGCTATGGTAGAATAAATGGTTAACGTTCTATTAAGAGCTCCCGTGAACTACATTTTCTGTGAAAGGGTCAAAAATTCTTTTGTTTTGTTAAAGCCTTTATATACCAAATAATATTTCTGATTGTAGGATGTGAATTTCAGTTTTCCGTACATTTTTCACGCATGTTAATGCAGTTGTGATATTTTTAAAAAAACCAAGCTCGACTCCCTAAATTTTAGGCACTTCTGATGAAGTGTGAGCTTTTATAAAATCACCTGATGCTCTGAAAATGGAACCATCGAGATCTAGTGCCAAAATTTATCATTTATCATGGATTAAAAATGAATATGCTGGTGAAGAAGATGGATAAAAAAATGCAGTAAAGAATCAAGGTGTCTCGTATAAATATAAACAAGTGTTTGTGTATCGCTTCACAGTTTTTGGACTGAAGCAACTGTATTCCAACACATTCAAAATTCATGCAATATAATAAGCTCTTCCATAACTCAAAGTATCTCTAAATTTTTTCGTTTTCAAATGAAAAAATTTCATTCATAAAATGAAATAAATTTTTGGTGAAAATGTAATTTTAATTCCATTTTTTAAAATTATCTTAATGCGAATAAAATTTTAATGCTATGTAAAAACAAACGCGTACTTGAATGGTTAAATGCTTTTTTTGCTAATTTAGTTTTTTATAAGTTATTTTCCTTTGAAGGAGCGGTTTTTGTTATTATATCTGTTGCAAAAACTTCTACAGACTTGTGAAAAATTTAACTTCTAATCGAAGGTATGCTGACTAAACCTGTTATTTTACTACCAAAAGATGCACCGGCTTTCTGGCTCAGAGGTAGCACATCTTCCTCGTGTTCTGGGAGTCCCGCGTTCGAATCCTGACTCAGGCATGGTTATTTTTCTGTGTGCTATCTGTGATATGTGTGACTGTGCCCCCCCCCGTAAAAAGATGTGCAAGCAAATGTGATGAGCGTGTAGCTAAGTCGTTCTCTTGGCCCTAGTTGACGCTTCTTCATAAAACAAGAGACGCTCCTTTCGGCTTAAATATGCTGCTGTATTAGCAGGAGGCTTGTCCATGGCAACTGCCATAAGTAACAACAACAACCAAAAGATTCATTTTTCTTTTTGATAAGTTTTTAAATAAAATAGCTGAAAAAAAATTCGCAACTAAATTCTCCTTATGATTCTGTGTTACAAAAGTGTAAGAAGCATTTCTTCATTTAAAATGCATGTATTCTATTAGAAATCGTTTGCATAATTTTATAAAATATTATCGCGACTTATATAAACCTATGGCAGTGCTCAGAATTTATTTTCATATCAAGATCTAAAAATACATTTGTCTTTACGAATAAGAGAATTTTAAATTTGTTGATTTTCAAAAATGGCAAATGAAAATGGGTAAAGTATATACGTTAAAATTTGTTACGCATTGCAAATGGTACAAATAAAATATTTGAAATATTGGAAAATGCCTGTAAAGACGATGGTTAATCATTTCAATACCCTTGTTTTACTTAAAATGTCGAGGCAAGGTAGAGAGTCTCTCGTAGATAAATCACGTCTGATAGACCATCCATTTCGTTTAAGCATCAACATGTCGATCAGTTCTGAGAATTGATATTGATTGAATTGCTATTTGAAAATTAGAGACATTTGTGAATTCCCCACTTCGAAAATTCTCTGAATTGTGGCGTGATAACTCATAGGTATTGTACCATGGCTATGCATCTTCTTACACTCTCATTTTTATTCGTGAATTGTTAACCCTCTAGCTGCTTTTCACACGATTTCCGAGGCTTGGCAATCGGTTCATTTTTTATTGCATCCCGCTTTTTTAGCAGTTTGGAGTGTTTATTTTTTCGATCACAGAATTTTATTTCATGTAACGTATTGTTTCAATTTTTTGGAAAAATATTTGAACTTTTTTACAAACATCGCGTCTAAATAGTGATTTTAAAAAATTACATAGTCAATTAACGTAAAGTTACGTAGAGAATTAACAAAAAATTCACATATGGCTCGGCAAGCTCTGCATTTACCAGATATTGCAAAGTATATATTATTTTCTTTATTTTCATAATTATAAAACTATCACTTCGTTTCCATTGTTTTGAACCTGTTGATGAAATGAATAAAAGAAAATTCGTTACGAGCTATTAAGGGTTTTTTTGAAAATGAATTTGGAGGAGAAAAGTCGGTTTAGAAGGAGGAAAATCGTTTCATTAAGGGATTGCAATCAAAGGAGAATACTTTCAAGGAATTGTAATAAATACCGACCAATAAATTGATACTTTTTGTTTTATCACTACAATCCTGACACTTTTCAATAACAAAAGTAATTTTTTTTATTAACTGCCGACCTAAAATATCATCGATTTGATAACAACCGTGTCAAATTTTAAGGGAATTATTATTGAAATTTAAGAAAACCTGTAATGTTAATCCAAAACTTTTTTTTCATGCTCACTCAATGAAAATAATTAGATAACACATTTGTTGCCAAGAAGAGTGAGTTGTTGCTTTATTAACAAATTTTTATAGAAAATTACCGATTAATTAACCTGAACTGCTGATAACATCTAGTTATATTATTGCCATGTTTTGAAACTACACAATGATTATTTTTGGGATGGATCTCGTAACCCTTTCTGAACTTTCACGCAATACCAAAGGGAGGAGTTTGAACCTACCACACTAAATTTAAGGTGCAACATTTCACATACATAACGGATCTTCGGTGAAATCGGGTTTAGAACTTGGAACCATCCTATACCGAAACCTAGACATTATTATCACGGATTGTTAAATTTACGCAATCCTTTTTTGAAACCATTAATTTCGTAAATAGTGCTCATTCCTGTAAATTGAATTGTTTCATTAATTAAATAACATTTATTTATGATGTTTTGAATTACACGATGACATTTGAAAATAATCCTCTTAATTTTGAATTGTGGTTACATAACTTGGATTGCATCCGTTTCGGTACTCCCTCTACAAACATCATCATCTCTGCATCATCTTCACACCTCTCTAGTATGAGACTTTTTTTGACTCAAGATATGTTTAAATTTTAATGTAAAGTGACAATTAAATGTGTCCTGTGTATCCATCAATGAATTAAAGGCAAATTCATAAACACTGTGTTTTAAATTCTTTACTTTAAGCTCCCGAAACTGAGACATCTCCACCAGACTATGACTGTTCTTCATTTTTAGTAAGCTGATTGCCGCTGAGGCCACTTGACTAGCTCCTGTAATTAATTCACACCTATCTAATTAGATGACTCCTTCTCCGCTATAATAATTAAGAGGTATTAGAGAAGGTACCATCTAATTAATAGTAATGCTAATCACAGGCTTGGATGATGCAAACGACAACATGAAAAGGAATACAAAATTCTCCTATTCGATAACCTTATCAAGGACTTGCGTAATATGTTGGAATTTTACGTGTTAAAAAATTAACAATTGAGAAAATTATCATATTGTTGAACAGCTGGCCATTTCAACTGAGTGTTTTGTTTCTACGAGTTAACTGCCATTTCGACATGAATGAACGCTAATTTTTCTATGGGAAAAATGAGAAAACTGATGTTACCGGTTGCCAGTATATATTTACACCAGAAAGTGTAGTAGTAACGTGATATCGTAGCTGTTTTGTAAATGCTGAACGAACTTGAATGAATGGAGTATCTGCTGACGGAATAAAAGCTTGTGCTTTAAAACACGGCGATAACATTTGCTACCATCCGCTATTATCAAATTCATTCATAGATAAAGTGCGATTTTAAAAAAGTGCTGATATAAATAATATGGTCCGATCTATCTACCGTTGAACGGAAACCGTGTCAAATTTCGTCTGTCAAATGTATCATATACGGGACTTGTAATTAATTACAGACGATAATTCAATAAGAATTAAGGATTAGACTTTCATTTTAAGACATATTTTTTATTCTTCATTCTGAAAACAATCTGAATTACGAATGCGAAACACTGAATAGTTGCGATATAGTTGTGATCTCGTCTTTTTCATGTATGTAAATAAAACATTTTAACAAATATCAGCATTGTATTTAGTTATTTTTCTTAAAATTTGTAAAATTCTGGAAGCCTATTTATTTTAGTTAAATTCCGTTTTTAAATTGTTCGATTAATAAAACTGTTTTACAAAAAATACCAGAATTTATTCTTATCTGGATAATTGTCATGGGATAAGCCATTATCTAATTCTCCTCTATTCCTAAATTAGTACAATATATACATTCTAATTTTTTTTTCTTTCTTTTCTCCATATTTCATTTATTTTTTCTAATTCCTTTTTTTCCTTTCTTATTTCACGTGTTTTTCTTCACTTTGTAATTTAAAATAATTTTAATAGCATATTTTTTCCTAACAAAAGTTGGAATTTTTCCAAATGAATATTTAGATTCCTTCGATTTTTTAACAATTTAGAATAATATTTCCATATCCGAAATCAAAATTTAAATTACCTATATACTGAATATAACTTGTGCGTAAATTTGCTAACTATAAAATTTGTAATTTACCACTTGCTTCGCAACCACAACACGAAACGTTCTTTTGCAACATAAAGTTTTGTAAATAAAACGCGTTCCTAGTAATGACCGTTGATGTTACTGTTTATAGTAGATATATTGACGTTCACTTTATATTTTATTTAACTTTTGATTTACCATCCATTTTGTTTACCAGGAAGTCCGATTTTTTACTTGACAGAAAGATATTGTGCCTATGGGCAGAAATTTAAATGCAGAGTATATTTAAAAGTCATAAGTAAAAAGAATTTCATGCTTGGGCTAAACTTACACAGAAATAAAAACCAGTTTTAATCGTTTTCACAGATGCTATAATTCGAAAGTTAATTTTTATTCCAAAATTCATACTTGGTCAAACCTTTCCTTGCGTTTTGAGTAATATTACTTTAATTTGGTCATATTTTCTGATCTTTCATTAATCATATTACTTTAATTAATATTATTTAATTTTCTGATCTTCAACCTAAGACACTCTAGAAGTCAGGAAAATGTATTGTAAATTAAACCAGGACAAAGAATATAATATGGAGTTTTTCAAAAATTTTGAGATGAAATTACTTTCTTAATATGATTAATGATGACATAAACTTGAATGTTGCGGAAATTTAGGTTGGGACAAGAATCGAAAACCGGAACGTCTGGTCACTTGAATTACTATCTCCTAACTTAAAATGCAGCTTAGAATATTGTTTATATTTCCAGGAAGTTATATCTTATTATTCATATCTGCCACTTCATCTTCACGAATAACCCTTATAACCTGAGAATAAAAATAATCATACATCAGTTACTGTTTATAGAGGTAATGACGTACGCTTACATGATGTATCAATTACTTGTGCTTTACTTGGAATGTTATCTAAATAAATGATTCAAGAAGGTTTATCAATCACGTAAATCTTACTAAGTTATCTTGGTAGACAAGGTTTCATCTATCGTCCGTATCTGCAAAGAGGAAAAGTTTCGACGGGCGTCTTGTTTGCTGACAGATGAACACGAGATTGCCATTTCTGTAATTCAAATACTTAATGTTTGAAATTGTTAATACTGAAGTATTAAAATATTGAATGTTAGAATGCTAATTTGCATATTTGTATTGATTCTGATGTTTGTTTGCGTTATACAGTTGTCTTGATCGACATAAGATTTTGAATTCTGGAATTATTCGATTCTGTCAATGAACTCAGCGTTCATTGTGTTCATGTATAGTTTAAAATAGTTGTAACTTTCTATAATTCGGATATTTAATGTTTGAAATTGTCTTTATTATAAATAAGTTAAAATGTTAATTTTCATATTTGTATTGATTCGGATGTTTGCTTATTATATGGTTGACTTGATAGACACAGCGTTGTGTAATTAGTAAATCATTTAATGAACATAATTCATCTTGTTCAAATGCAGTTTAAAATATAACTTTTTATAGGTATATGGGATAATAAAATTCCATAAAAAGATGAGAAGGCTTTTATGTTTCTAGTTTTTAGAAGTTTAATACATAAATTATTTATTTTTTCCGAATCACTTTTAAATCATGGCTTTTCTGAGAATGAAATCTATTTTGGCGTAAAATAAATAAATAAAAATAAATAAATAATAAAAATTCTTTTTAACACTAAACCTACCGGCGATTCATCTATCCATTGGAATTGCCATTGGAAACGGATCATTTGACCCGCTCGTGGTAACTTTAGTGTTAACTGAGTTTTAAACCATAATCTTACATCTACGGCAGATTGTAGTTCAGTCTATTCAAAAAGCACAGATTGCGTCCTCTAGTGAAGCTGTGAGTTAAATATCAGTTTTGAAAATAAAAGTATCTTGAGTTAACTTTCTCAAACTGAAAAGTTACGAAAAAAAAAATTCTAAAAAACTTTTGCTGGAAAAAAAAACAAAGCATTAAATTTTATAATCGTGTTTGCGAATTCTTTCTGCCTTATTTTCTTACAAATTTGTATTTACTTAGATCTGCATATTGACTTAGAGGACAAAATGCATGTTCACTTTCTGTGCGATTCACTTCCTTTTGTAATGAAGCTATGAGTGACGTTGAAGAAGGTATTGCTATTATGAAAAAAAGTAAATTTTAAATTAATTAATTTTTTTCTTTAGAAATTTAAGTCTTACATTAGTTTATTTTTATTTAATTTTTTTACTGATTCCTTTCGTCAGATATATTTGCAAAGTTAGAAGTACTTTCAACTACGCGCGAATTTTTTGTGCATTCTATATTTAAATTAATCTGGTAAGATATATTGCGACACAAAATTTCCTACAAATAGAACTAAAAATTAGCGTCGTGGGTTTATGTTCTTTCGAGAAAGTGGCGTAGAATTTCAAAGATTAGATTACTAATATGCGTGTCTTCTTTATTTGATCATTAAATATCAAACACATGGTCACGACTTCTGTTCACGCGAGAATTTTTCTGATTTCATTAGCTTTTGAGGTTATTTTATATTATTTTTCTTCATCATATTTTAATCAGTTGGCTTAGATCGCTACGTTCTCTTTTTATTCGATATTTAATACTTATTTCATTTCTTTCATTCTGATTAAATTCAAAGTGATTAAAAAAATAGTATCTTCAAAAAATGTCTAAAATTACTCTATCTGTTCTAATTCCCCAGGTGAAAAAAAACACACTCTATTTGAAAAGTATCATTCTACAATGCATTATTTTTACATTAAATTCCATCATGTATAACGTTCTTTTTTTATTTATAATTTTCTAATATAAACTTTTCTTCTATAATTAATACTTTTATTCAAATACAACTAACAAACAACAATCAGTGTGCGAACTCTTCAACTTCCCATACCTGGTTCGACATCTGTGTGATAAAATGGCATGTTTTGTTGGTCAATTAGCATCTTGAAGTAATAAAAATGCTGTTTCTTGTTGAAGACTTGCCAGACTGCCATTTGACTGGATTATTAATATGCATCATTTTAATGATTGGAATTATGCGGGGATATTTGTATTGAGTTTATATAAAAAGAAGTACTCTCCTATCCTCTGTATAGTTTATTCTTTCCCACGTGTTCTCTGGTGCATACCCGACATTTTGCGTTCGGATGACAAATACAATTTTTCCTGCAGTGCTGAATAGGGAATGTTTTAGTCCTGTGATCGAAATATTAGTCATTATGATTGTTAAAGTGCTTTGAGAATTAACTATAACATGTGGCTGCAACTAACTAACTAACTAAGAATTAAATTTTCGTTTAGAAATTGAAGATATTCTTCATTTGTAGATGTACGGAGAGAAAACAAAATAAATTGCTTAAGAAAACATTTCCTGAACTCTGTTTTAAATCCAGTACATATTCCGGATTATATTACTTGAGGAATTTATTAAAAGCTGTTGGCTTGAATATTTGTTATAGTAATTGTTAATTCGTCTCCGTGCGCATATTTTCATTTTTATTTTGCATATTATTAAGATAAAAAAAATTTTAATACATTGAACTTAACTGGTTTTGTATACAAAAACACACATAGAAGAAGCCATTATATACATATATTGTCCTGATATCAAAAAATAATTGAGGGATGGTTAAAATTTCTTAGAGATATTTCTCCTTCAAAATAGAATTAAAAGCAGGGTTTGGCTGGGACATTAATCACTTTTATGTCGGTAATAAGAGCAGTTTAAGCTATATAGACTTCTAATAACTGCTATTAAAGGATTTCTTTATTCACAAATTATAGTTTTCAAGGTCGTGTTTGAAAAAAAATCTAATCGTGGAGAGCTGAAAGATTAAAGACAGCACGCCGTACCCGAATAGAGATGTTATCTTGAGATAAGAGGGATAGCTCTTAAAAATAGATAAAATGCGCCGACGCCTGCTAAGTATACTCTGATCATCATGTTCTAGTTCTTTGAGTTCGAGATAAGTTCTCTATATTTTTCAATCTCCGCTCTCCATAAGGACTGGATAAATAGAAAGAGACTATTACTTTTCCTCCTGAAAATGAATAAGTCTCTTGGCGGAAATCCTTGAACTCTTTGGAAAGTTTTTAAAATTTATAAAAAAATTATTTTCGTCTGCTTTTGCTGCATTCGGTTTCTGCGGGGGTTTTCTTTTTACATTTATAGTATGTTTTGATATTGAATCTTTAGATATACCAGCTAATGAGTTGGAGAGTTACGCTTAGGCATGCGTATATTAAAATGCATACATGGCTTTACTTATTCATAGAAAAAAATCGTCTCATGTTTAGTTAAGAATTGATTTACTGTCATGAAATGTTTACATGAAAACATTTTGCTACAAAATTTAAGTGGCCATATTTTACTGACTCACCGTATTGACAGCTTAAAAAATGCAGATGTTTTTTAAACGTTTATATGGCTTGATATTAATAAATATTGTAATAATAATATTTCGGTCTGTTTTGTCGGGAGATAAAAATGGGTCCTTCAATTTCCTGCTGTTTTATTTAAGTCAGTAAAGGTATTATTATTTCAATTGTTATTAATTTATTCTTTTACTTTCCAATAGTTAACATGAAGTTAAAAATTTGATTTAACTAATGCAGCATGTTTTGAAGACACAAAAATTATTACTTATCATATACACCACTGCATAGCAATTTCATATATATATATATATATATATATATATATATATATATATATATATATATATATATATATATAATATAACTTTTTAACGAACAACATTTATAGTTTCAATCCTCTAAACGAAACTTCCTCTGCATACTTTGTTACTCGCCACTCTCTCAAAACTCATGCCTGATTTTTAGGCATTCGATTTTTCATTCCTACATATTTAATTAGATAACTTCTTTTCTATCGCTTAATTATGGTAAAGAAGGGTCATTAGTTAATTACATGATCCGGTATAATTAATAGCCGTATATCATAATTGAATTATGCGATAGCCAATATGTTAACATGCACTTTAGAGGTCACAATAACGGATATTCTGATCAGGGGATTGAATTAACATCAATCAAACTTGAATCTCTTCATTTAAAAAAAAGTAAAGTTAATATAACCGCATCCCAATGAAAGGACGCTTTAAAAAATTCTTATAAATACTGGTTAAAATTTTGATATTAACACAAATTGCATTCGTAAAGTACAATTATATTTTGTCTATCATACAATTATTCCAAGGAAAAATTTATTAATTTTTAGCATAAATTAGATATTGAAAGAATCCTTCATTTTATTCTATTCATTTATTTTTAAACTACTTTCTTGTTTATTAAATTAGAACAAACAATGATTTAAATTCTATGACCGAAATCGTTCTTTCATGTTGTTTTATTTCTATACTAATGATGTATTTTCAGATGAATAAATCACTCTTAACGATGACGATAAATTTTTCAGTGCCCATTTTCAAATCACTTTTTAAAATGTAACATTCGTTTCTTTAATCTTACGAGATAGAAGCTGGCTGAAGTCTGTTTCTATCATCGTGACGTGTTCTTCATATCTTCTAATTGAAGAAAGTGGATGTGGAAGTTGTGAATGAAATCCTCGATATCCATCTCGGAAGCAATGAGAGATCAACGTTTCAACCCAGCGGGTGCTTTCACTCTACAACTCAAGCCAAGGGTAGTGATAAGCCTTCATCTTGATACTGCACGCTCTGATCTTGACCCTTCTTGAGAAAGGAGATACCCGTATGAAATTAGAACACCATTGTCACTAGTTCCGATCATCAGCACTTTGTCTCAAACGATGGTTTCTGGCGCTGGAGAAAGATGGGATATCACTTTTTTGACTCTACTGGTTGTCGATAGATCAGCTTTAATCCTTTACAAATATAGATCAGATAGTTGAATGAAACTAGACATTACTAGTGATATCTTTGAAGATATAGTGGGAAGATTATTGGACGTCATATTACATGACGTTAAACTGAACTTATAAACTCAAATAGAACTGACGAAATGTTATGCTGTGATAATCTGCGAGTTTTAGAATCTGTAAACAGAAATATGATGAAAGGCACTTAATTTTATTGCTATTAATCTCTCTTGAATAGATTCTATTTTCTTTGAAAATAATTCTATTATGAATTACTATAATACAGATTTTACACATTTTTGAGGCATTCACAAATGTAGACAGTCATAAATAATGATTTATTAATGACTCATCTATTTATCTCCTCCTTAATTATTAATGACACCTCTATTTATCTCCTTTATTAATGACTCCTCTATTTACCTCCTTTATTAATGACTCCTCTATTTGCAGATTAAATGCAAAAGAAGACGGTAGCTTTCATTATTACTTTGAGTAAGAATTTCAATACAGCAAATTGGATGCATGATTATTAAAATTCTAAATATTCTAGTGAATGAAATTGTAATCTTTTGATTTACATAATTTATCAGTTTGCGAATTGTTTGTGTAGAATGTTAAGTTGGAAGGTTTTAATAATATTTGTGAATATTTTATATGTGGAATTTTTAAATATGGATACTCCCAGTGAAAAAGCCGCAGTTTAATTTAAGAATATCTTACTATTTATTTATTTTACCTTGGAATTCCCAGAATTTAATAAATTCATGAATTAATTATTTTCATTGCATAGCAAAATAGAATGGTGTTAGATTTTTGTCGGTTTCTAAAAATGTATAGAAGTGATTTATTTTCTTCAGTATTCCTATTTCTGAAAGTCATAGTTTGCAATTCAAATTATCAGATAAAAATTAATATTTTACGTTAAGAAGACTTTTTTTAGTTTTCAATATAAAGTAATAAATACAAGGTTTGTGGTGTTTGTGACATGAACTAACATTACTCTTAATGAATTTCCATGGGCTACTTCGTACGACTCCTGCAAAAGAATCTTTGGAGCATCAGTAAACAGACCGAACCCAAGTTACATAATTCTCATTGGCATTTTATCAATGCTATCATTGTGAGGGAAAGACACATTAAGATTTTAAAGATGCCCTCTTGAAGTTTCGCCGATGCTTGCTTGTTTTTCTCAAAATGAAATATTGCCAAGAACAGTTGAAGGTCTTTAGAAAGCTTTCCTTACTGGGCGTTTGCTTTAAAATACGGTGTGGGTTAAGAAATCACACATGGTTGATAAGCAGACGGGCCATTTGCCGCACCAGCCCTTGACTTAGCAAGAAGATAAAGTATTCACCTATACCTTAAAATAAGACAGACTCTAATAGCAGAATTCGACTTGTATATCTTATGCGAAAAGAAAGCAACCTTAAGTATTAATAGCTGTTTTTAGAGGAGGAGATATGTCTGAAAGATTTAGGTGAAGGAAAGTTATCTCTTGGTTTATAGGCAACTCGGTACTCATATATATGTATCTTTCTGGGATATATAACTGCGTCCAAACGGTCGCCGGTCATTTATTTACCTATTTCGGTTTCTTTGCATCCGACATTCTACTTGACAAATCTGATAACGGCAGTTCATACTCTTAAGATAGTCGTAACTTAATGCACTGTGCGTAAAGTGCGTTCTTTAGTTGCAGTGGCTTTTCGGAAACAGCTTATTCAGAGAGGCTTTGTATTGTACTCTGTTGACAAGTGTCATTCATATATGTGACATTTCAAGTGCAGAATCTGAAAAATCTGGTTGTATGTAAGAATTCTTATATAGAACCAAATTTTACAAAACCTGGAAGATTTGAAAACTTTTTTGAAAATAATTAAATGTAAGCATTTAAAAATAAATATTTAAAGTTTTGGGGTATTTAGTAGCTGTTTAAAAAGATCAAGTTTTGATCTTTTCATCTTACTACAATTCTAAATTACGAAATCTCAAGGCATCATCTTCGGAAAGGAAAGGAAAAAAATATTTTAAAAAAATCAATTTTGTAAGTTTCAATATTAGAAATAATGTAAGATTTGTTTACTCTTTGTCGTTTTAATTTCTCCTCTACAGAAAATCAGAATATTGCCTCTTAGTGCTTTTACAAAATACAAAGTAACTACAGCAATGAATTTAAAAATTACTAATTGCAAGTTAATTCAAGGGCTGAATTTATTTGAATTTGTTACTGAAATTGTTACATTTTTTACCACTTTATAAAAAAATAAAATAAACTGTGAAACTTTTGTTTTTCTAGATGATAATTTAAATAAATATTTCGTGCATCAAAATATGAAACCATGCAACCTAAATGCCTTACATTTTTTTTTAATTTCTCGTTTCGATTAAACCTCTAGTCTTGCAATTTTTAATAGGAATCTTAAATACTAATCTAGATGTAATCTAAATATTCATGTAGATGTTAGCTGCCAAAATTTAATTTTGAGGGTATTTAGTAGCTGTTTTATAGGATGAAATTTTGATCTTTTCACTTGCAACAATTCCAAATAACGAAGTCTCGAGGCATCTTCATCTTAAAGGAAATTTTTTAAAAAAAATCAATTTTGTAAGTTTTAATATTAAAAATAATGTAAGACTCTATTACTCTTTATGTCGTTTTAATTTCTCATTTACAGAAAATTAGAATATTGCCTCTTAGTGCTTTTACAAAATACAAAGTAACCACAGCAAAGAATTGTACTGCAGAAATGACTCGCGATTAGAGAACCACACCATTCCGTTTCGAAGAAGTTTTCAATGATGCACTTAAAAGCTATTTAGAAATTTATAAGTTCATGAATTGCAAATAATACAGTTCATGAACTCTATTTTTTAATTTTTTTAATTTTTTTTTCTTTCGAGGTTTCTGTATCAGTGTGTAATGGTCAACAAAATTGCAATAGCGTTAGATAATGCTACATTATTATTGATTTATTTTTGAACGTCCCAGAATGCAATCACTATTATCCAGAAAACTTAACGTGGGTCAATACTATCATTAGCACGGGAATGTCGAATTTTCGAAACAAAATTATTCGAAACGGAGCAGCAGGGAAACTTAAGTCTATTAAGGAGTTCATAAAAGCTCCTCTTCCGCCTCGAAATCGAAAGAAAACAGGAATTTAAAAGAAGAGTAATTTCCCGGCCGTAATAAAGGAAGTATCTGAAGAATAATAAAATACGGACCACTTGGATGTTTTCAAAATAATGATATACTTGAGAATCTGCAGTGTTTACATCAACTTTTTTATAAAACGAACAGAATTATTTTATAGTATTCTTAACTTCATTTTTACTTTGTTTGTTTTTCTAAAGCTGATAATATATATATATATATATTTTACTGTTATGTATAATGTAGATATCTTGTAAACAGGTGCCAAAACTTTTACGAAAATTTATTCTTCATTGAGAATTATTTTCAAATTTAGTTGAGATTACTATTAAATTATCATCAAAAATGAGAAGGCAATTTAATATTACGGATGAACGATTGATATAGAATTTTGTTGATCATAATAATAAACTCGTAAATTAAGTTTCTGCTTTAAAGGAAATATCATCCAGTGATAAATAAAAATCCTCGCCAATTAGGAGCCTTTTGAATAATTCAAAATAATATATCTGTAATTCAAAATAATAAATAATAAAAAATATTAAATAAGTAATTCAGAATAGTAAATAATAAGTAACTCAGAATAGTAAATAAGTAATTCAAAATTTATTATTCAATAGAGAAATAATTAATATTAAATGCAGACTACTTTCAGATGCTCACTTAATTTTCTCAAAAGACAGTAGGCACTGAAATGAAAATAGATTTTCAATAGAAAGGAATTAAAAGTAATTTCTAGGAACTGAGTAATTTTCAAGCACGATGCTCACTGGCATAGAAAGATTTAGGCGACTGCTTAGCGTCGTTAAACTGAGAAGAGGCCACAACTGGTCAGTTAATGAAAACTATTTTCCTACTTTTCACATAAATAAGTTCGTAAAAAATACAAATTCTGAAAATTATAAATTATTAGAATAAAAAATGTTTTACATAATATTATTCATCAGATTCTTGTATTTCAATACGGTCACTTTATTTTAGAATATATATTAACACCAAAAATCTGCTTCGATAATATTGTGCACAAACTTGTATGTCGGGCAGTTCTGGAGCACATTTTTATAAAGTTAATAAAATAAAAAATTGCCTAAAATAAAATGTTAACATTTATAAATTGTTTTGGAATGTGAAACTAGATTGTCCCTTTTATTAAAATGGCCTCATATCATTTTATCAACATGGGGAGAGCAGCAAGATAATACTTAATTAAAATAATACTAATTAATATTTTAATAATTATTAATTAATACTAATTATTATTTAAACCCACCACAAACAATACTTTACGGAAGATAAATTGTTTAAGGAGAGAAGAATTTCGCCGATTTTCTTTAAAAAGACAAAAATTGACTAGACAATAAAATAGAATTAAAACTGCCGAACATAGTTCTTTATTTAATAACTTTGGGAAAATGTCTCTTATGTATGTCAGCTACTCTTGAAGATTTCAATTTATGACAGAACAAGTGGTAAAAGATACACAAAAGCTCAATGTCAAGGATTCTTCGCAGGTTGTCTCAAAACTTTAATCCAGTCTATTTCAATGGTCATAATACGACAGACGTTACAAATTAAAACCCACCGTGACAACTGAAGCATTGTACAGTTATAAATTCTCTACGCGGAAGAGAAACGAACCAGTCCGATTCTCTCAGCAATGGCAATCTTTGTTTTGACATGGCAAATATTTCTTTAAAGTTTGTAGTCTAAACTAAACTCAGACAAACGATAGGCATTTTTCATTTTTATCGATTCCTCCCTCCTTGTGTACGTGTGTGTGGCATCCTTTAGAAACTGTGCAGCCGCTTTTTCTGGGGTCACAAGCTGACATTCATCAGAAAATGGCGATGACAGGAATTCGTAATCCACGAACGCTCCAACCAGACACGCTGGCGTCTCTCCGTTCCCTGTGAACTGGAATATCCGAAAATGCCTCTCTGCGCGCAAAAGAGGTAACTTGTTGCCAGCAGATAGTCTAGACCTCTGTAGACGATATACACTCTACTTTCAAGTTCAATCAACTACTCACGGAGGATAAGATGTATATTTGTTCTGCCGTTTAAGCAAATGAAAAGGAACGTTCAAAATAACTATCCTGAAATTATATAATCGTTTCTTATACTTCCTGTAAGCAAAAAATGAAAACAAAAGCTAAAAAAAGGATGGAAACATGATAGATGAGACGGGTCTACAAGTAATTAAGGATCATACACGCATTTCGGGTAGTGGAATACTTTGAAGGGTTTGTCATTAACCCGCGAAAAAAGAAAAGTCGAGCAGTGATGGGGTTAATTTAAGATGCGTGAACTTTTAACATGGTGTGTTACTGAAATGAGGATGTTAATGCAAGCGTGTGATCTTGCAATACTCTGATAATTATAAAAATTTCTATTAAATAAAAAAAACAACAATCCAACTCTCCAGAGTTCATTCGACACAATTTAACAAGATGAAATTAACCAAAACTTATACTTGGAATGGTTAATTAATTAAAATGTGTATTAAAAACGTATAGCATAACGTACCGCGTAACTCTGCAGTTAATCTCTGAAATCGTATTTCTCAAATAAATCTTTCTTGGAACTTACAGGTTTAAAGACGAAATAAGAATAAAAAGGTAATGGTAAATATATATATATATATATATATATATATATATATATATATATATATAATATTGAGTTTAATCTGTCTGTAAACTTGATTTAGGCTTTTATAAGAAAGCACTTTAACTGAAAAAAAAGTTAGTATGTTTAAGCGTTTGCCAAAAATTAATTACAGATTGCACCATCCATTTTACTGTCTAGTGTACGAATTATGCTGGAGTGTTATTTTCGTCAATAAATACGAACTCGAGATTTTGACGAATCTCTACGTTTCAGACGTCCTTGAGATAGAAAAACACCTTTTCTGGCATTGCATTTGTGCGTAAAGACGATAACTCAAAAACATTTTGAGTTAGACGAATGAAATTTGATATATATATTCTTACATCCAAATTTGTAGATTTCTATCAAATTTTGAATGAAATTCATTCAACGGAAATCAATTTGTCTGGATTAAAATTGACCTCGATAATTCCAAAACGCAATAATAGAAAGCTAGGTAGATCAAATTTGGCTCATACGTCTAGCATCCAAAATATAGATTATCTGAGTTTGAACCAAATTCGTTTAAGGGTGACCGTCTGTCGGTCTGTACTTCCGCCTGCATGAAAACGCAATAATTCAGAAACCTAATGTCTTAATGAAATTCGGTATATTATATTGTGACTACAAATTATAGTTCCGGGGCAAATTTTGGTTTCCTTGGTTGGTAAAATTATTTTGAAAATAGCTCATTTCATTTTTACTGAATCGATCGCTCGCACAATAGTTTCAGAAAAAATGTTAATTTCACTCTAAAAATCTATATTTCTTAATGCATTTGTGACCTTAGACAAGGTCAATAATTTTTATGTTTGGGGGTAGGGGAAGATAGGACTTAATTGAAGAGTACCCGCGAATATTTCAGGAGGAACTATCAACTGGTTCTGTATTAATTTTCTACTTAAAGATCAATGGTAAAACTAGAGAAATGTATTAATTCGCTACGAATAGCGTTGCAAATTATTTGTGCTTTGTAACAAACAATTATCCCCATTAAAAAGGACTTTAAATAAACATAACCTAAATTTTGAACTAGAATTTTAAATGTATTAACTCATTTTTTTTCCTGAAAATGTAAATTTTAGAGCTAAACTAATTCTTTTTAAAACATTTTCATGGTCTGCAGAATTTTATAATTTGCCAGGTGTTTTTATGCTTGAAGAAGTTTATTTTTAATGGATATTGTAATCTTAAATTGTGGTTAAATGACGTAAACAATACCTAATTTGCCAGCTATTTCCTCTCATTTTCTGACAAGCTTAAAAATATATAAAAAAATTATTTTGCATTTTTACTCAAATTTTTATTTTACTTTTATTGCTCAGAATGGCATTTTTGAATAGTCAAACTCTATAATAGTATATTATGGAGATTGCACTAATGTTTATAATGTTTGCGAATGTCCTCATTTTCTAATCTTTTAATTAATATAAATAAACCTACTGGTATCAATCTTAAGATACTTTATAATTATCATGAAACTAATAATTTCAAGCAACTTTTTTCCAACTCTTCAAACCGCTTTTCCCTTTAGGTAAGTTTTTCTTTAGTGCAATAACTTTTGGCTATTATTTCAACTTTTCATGAGAACATTAATCAACATTATTTGAAAACCATTATCGTGATCTTTCTAAAGTCATTTTTGTATCTTCTATCTCCCCATAGTAATTTACTCTCGCCTATTTCGCACCTTGTATAGAACTGTTTTATTAATTAAAAATAGCTTAATAAATTGCATAGCGTGGTTAGGTATTTCCCAGGGAGGCCACATATAATTACTCCGAGTAGAACAAAACATCTGAAAATTTTTGATTACAGGTTGTCAGAACTTTTACTTCATTTATTATTGTATCTCAATTTATGCTTGTACTATTACAAAATATAAAGTTTTAAGCATGATAACTATTTTTCATAATGTCATCTCATTATTTTCTTTTCGTAGAATTTATGGGGGATTATTCAGGAATATTATTATAGTGAAGGCAATGATAGATTTTAAACTGAAAGGTTTTAATATTTAAAACATTTGCAATGACACCTACATGCTATGATAGTTTCAAATCTTGTATTACAATTCATTACGTTATAAGAAATTTAATTGATTGTACTGACAGTAAGCAAAAGTAGTTTCCAAAATCTATTCATTTAAATATTTCACCATGTTCAATTTAGTAACTTGCATTTTTATTTCTTCCTTGACTTTTTAAAATCAAATTTTGATATACAAACTAAATGCCGGCTCAGAAGCATCTAGATATTAATTTCCATCGCTATTATTAAATTAATTTTAACTTATAGGCCACAGTGGCCCAATGACAGATTTACGAAACCTGATTTCACAGATCTCAATATGAACAACTGTGAGCATCATTGGTGGTAGAATCTCTAGAAGACATGGAGGTCCAAGAACAATTCTATGGGTGGAATTACGATAAATTGACGATAATGTGGGTATAACTTTGGAAAGGGTTTGCTTCTTTGGATGCCATCTTCAGCATCCGGTCGATGTTCAAATTTACGATCCCCTGTCATTTTTTTTCACAGAATTGTCTCGTATGGTTTTAAATATTATCTAATAAGACTAAATAATTAACAATATCAATTAATTCTTGTACGTATACTCTTTGTTTTAAATCGTAAAAAAACACTCGATAATATTTGGCGTAAATAATAAGGATTAATTTCTCTAAAATCGAAAGTAGTTCAAAAACCATATCTCAGCGTGAATACACAAACTAAACTGCTGCCATTTGCAATTTAGCTTACCAAAATATCAAAGGTAATAATTAGGTAGAGTATCAATCTCTCAATCGGTAAGGTTTTGGCTTAGAAAGTTGGCAAATTGGAGAATCTATCACATCAAACATAAATTGTATACATGGAAAAGTTGGTAAAAATAGAATAAATATAGAGAACGTTTGGAGCAGGGTTTCCGAATTTATCTTAACTAAATGATCAATAGAAGCAGAATTATGAGGCCCATTTCAAAATAATCCTCTTGCAGATTCAAAAAGAACACTAATTTAGCAAACTAAATCATTGGTAGACATAACAATTTTGTAATCATTATAGTTTATTTTTTATTATATAAATTTTATTAACTTATGTTGATTTAAATTATTTTTAAACTATAATGATTGAGTGATATCCTTAACTACGTAAAATAGAGGCATATCTGTAAAAAATGTCACCACGAATTAGATACGAGTTAAAATTACAATCAAAGTGTCTTTACTCCTCTAGATTTTTTATTATTATTTGTTTTATTTCTGGTTTCATCTCAGTTCTTAATAAGCTAAAAATGACAGCAAACATTGAGAAATCTTAGATCGCGGACAAGCCGAAAAGGGAAACCGCATGTTTGTAAACAAAACTGACGCCATGCATCTTCAATTGCTGTTTTTAAACATCTTCAAAGAGAGTATGATTGGCATTGAAAAAAATGGGTATTTAGTCATGTGTCAAGTAAACTTTTAAGAGTATTTTGTTACAGAATCCTCGCCGGCTTCTATTTTAATTTGCAGTAAGTTGTCGGTTTTTCTTAAATCTAATAAGTAACTGTCATTGATAAGCTTTTGCAATGATTAATTCCCGTGATATTTTTCTGCCATATTTCACGACTTTTTGACGCCACTGAAAAAAAAAGGCAATATGTCTCTTAGAATTGTTGTCTTCAAGGAAAATTCGAATTTTCTCTTCCTGATATTTGAAGTTTTCATGGCCAATTTATTTTTAGTTTTGAAATGAAACTCGATAAGAATAAATAATTAATATTTGCTTGAATATTTTTTCCTCAATGTAACACTCAGCTGATACGTATTCAGCGGTGTTCTTTCTTAGGAAACTGAAAGAAACTAAAATATATAAGTTTAGAAAAGTTTCCAAAAAATTGCACGACATTTTTTACTAAAAGTTTTCTTTAGTGCTTATCCGCTTCGATTCAACAAAATTTAAATTTAATCAGTTTATTAAAATTCTAAATTTTAGGGATAATAAATTAGAAAAAAGTTATACTTTTACGCGAGAATATATTGCCATTTTTTCTGTCTTTCCAATGTGAATCGAATTTCACATTTTTTTTATTTTTCACTGTGACAGAGATTAGTGAGACAATGCATAGTTTGCTTTAAAATTGTTAATTAAAAACCACTATCTGTAATAAAAAATTTAAAATAAATGTTCACCCAAGTACTTTGGGAGTTAGTCCTATTGTAGTTTCTTTGCCTTTTCTAAATATAAAAAAATGGTCTAATTTTAGCCAATCAATATAACCTGGGTAAAAAACGAAATCTAAAAATCTAAATGTTTAAAATTTTAAGCCTGTTATAATATGACGTCTATTTTATTAAATTAAAGCTGTTGTTTAAAGAAGAGATCCAAATTATTCACAAAAACATGGGCATTATTGAATCCTGTGTCTTATTGTAATATTTAATGTATCATAAACAATTATATCTAGCTGATTTAAGATGTCATCTATGCCAATTTCAGTGAGAATTGCATTATGATTCTTTTGAATCTGTAATTCACAATTACCCGCATTATGAACCCGAGTTACCGTAAAGATTTTGTGTCCTTCCCGTTTTATCGTTCTCTTCATCTGTGTCTTTTTGCTTTCTGTCTTCCAACTCTGAGCGGAAGATAAGTTGTTATGGCTTTAAGGGCAATTGTGTGAGATAAGCAGTTGCGGCTCTGTTTGCTTCTAAAAGCTAAGTTTAGTTTTGCAGCTAAAGGCAGCCGTTAGACTCAAAATGGACACACTCTATTTACAAATGAGCATTTGCTTCTAGAAGAGCCACTATCTCTATATTCAGTTTGCAATTGCTCAGTGTCTGTTATATACAGCCTTGCAGAATGTCTACGCTTTGTTCCGATTTTTTTTGCTAGTATCCTAATTTGAACAATTTAGTTATTATTGCTTCTCATATTAATCTTCTAAGTTTTCTGAAAAATATAAGAATTTACAATTACTTCATTTTTATCTATAACTATTAATTATATTTTAATTCAATTACACCCTCTGTTGTATTGCTTCTTGACGACATCATCGCTTTGTTTATTGTTTTTGCAATGGTTTTATGTTCTTTGGCACTTAAATTTTGTATACATTTTATATTTCGATTTTTTTTTGTAGTTTGCACATAATTGTTCCAACAAAAACTTATCTTCTAATGTGAATATGTTACAGTATTATCAAAAGTGTTTCGTTATACCTAGGATTTGTAGAAATTCAAATTATAATTCACAATGAAAAGCATCTCTTCTTAATTTTATTTGCTACATCATTCAATATTTAAGTCTTTGCAATCAAATGGCGCCTCTCAAGACAGTGTATCATTTTGATGCTTTTATTTATTTTTCAATCTTGATTTTAAAAATATCGACGGAATGGTAAAAACACATAGATTAATTTTTCGGGGAAATTCAACTTTAAAAAAATTATATAGTAGAACAATAGCCCTTGTATTAAGTGAATAATTATGCATCGAATTACTTTTCCGAGAGCAAAAGGTTAAAAGTACAAATACCAAATCAAAAGCTTACATCTTTCCATTTGAAAATAAAATACGATGAAAAATTGCCTGAAATATAATTTATACAACAGAGAATTTTTTATGTAGTAAAAGTGATTATATTTCTGTTTCAAATTTCTTTATTTGGTTCCCAACAAATTCTTCTTACTGAAGTGAGAAAAATTTGCTAATATATATTTTTTAAATCTCCGTCTGATTGTTTTCACTAAAACAATAATTTTAAAGGGAAACTAAATGTGCACATTTGCTAGTGTCATGAAAAAATTAAATATAAATATTTTATAACTGCACTTATCCATATACATTCAAAATTGTTAAAGTCTAAATATCTCACATAATTCCTGTCATATTTAGATTTGTAATCCACCGTGCAAAATATAAGCTGCATTTTGCTGTTGCTGTTAATAAAGTCGATACTTTTTTCATAACTCCTTCCAAATTTTACTAGGCCAACTGTATGGTGCACAAACATAAATATGAATATTGAAAAGATATTCAGCATTTATGTTTATTTAATGAAATATGCTGTGTGATATAAATGGATATATTCTGAAAGGGTTTCTTTTTTTATTTCGAGTCTACGTAAAGCTTACTCTAGATATGTCCAGTCTTTCATAACTTTGTATCATATTATGAAAGACCAAGGGCATAAAGCCCCGCCTTTTCCCGTTCTGATAAAAAAAGTTTATGGAATTTTTCTATTTTTAAATATTATTTGATGGGCTGTAATTTAAAAATTTCGTGTATCAATAAAATGGGCTTTGTGCTAAATACCTTACTATCTCGGTAATTCCCTCAGGTGATAATTCCATTAGAAAACACTCCATTGGAATGCTTTGAAATAACCAGCTATATAATCTTGGCAAAATATAGAAATTAGGTATTTAGAAATTTGCTGAACTCGAAAGTAATTTCAACGGTGAATTGCATTACAAACTCTGGGGGGAGTGAGGACACTCAGCATTTTGCTGTGAAAGGTAAGAAAAATAAAATCATTTTCTTTGGCGGTAATGACCGCAAATTGCAGTTAGTGGTGTTCAACAAAGGCATGAATGATATCTTTCGCGAAGTGCAAAATACAAATTGTAGGCGTATGTGGGCAAAAAGTCAGGTCTTTGCTCTGTATTTTTCTTGAGTTTTAGTCAAATCTTTTAACGGAATCTCCTCCTATACCCGGAATCTTTCGAGACAGAATAATTACTGTGGTTTAGCTTGCTCTTTTGAATCAGGATGAAGTATTTTGGCACAAGTGTAAATGATCCCTTTGTTTCTGTTCGTCTTGACGGCGCTTTTTCAAAGGCATCCGGAATTCTCAGAATACCTTAGACAAGGTTGACAATTCTTTCGGTACACAAAGTTTGAGGGTTTAATAACATTCTTTCCTAACAAATGGCAGTCAAAACAAAGGTTTAAAAGTCTAGTTTGTAGGCAATGAGCCAAACATTTTGAAAAAGTAAATATTTTTTATGTGTTGTGAACTTATGTGTTATTCTTTCTACTGCCGAAAATTAATCACTAGTGAACGATAATTTTTTTAAAAAAAATTATCCATTCTAGTTTACTATCAGATTAATCCTAGTGTAAAATATATATTTTCATCACATTTCTGAGTGATAAAAATGTTTGTTGATTCCTATCTCTTTTAGAACAGGAATTGTACTTTTGGGGAAATGGATTCTTTTAGGTTGGTTGAATTAAAGTTTATGACGCTAGAAACAAATTTACGTAATACGCCATCAATAATTTTTTTAGATGAATACAAAAATTGTTCAAAATAATTAGAATTTATTGAACTATGGATCTACATCTAGTAAGGTATAATAGAACCTTTTTAACTTCTAAAGCTGCATCAGAATTTCTTGTAATGGCTGTTCCGTGTAGTTAGCTGCAGATGTTATATTTCACGATTCCCTTTAAAAATATTTCCCACTATTTCTTGGTTTACTGTTGTATTATTTATTGATAAGTTGGTGTTACATATATTTTCTCTTAAATTTTACGTCCTATCAAGTATTTTGAAAATATAATCCTTATAAAATTAATAATTACAATTCAAACGCTGTAGTTTGTTTTCACTTACAGAAACGTAATTTTTTTTCAGACCAGCCAGATGACAGCCCCCGAATCACGGTGTATCCAGTACGCATTGACATGCATGGGATTGCCTATCCTCATCACCTACAGTTTAGAAGAAAAGGCCAAGCAACATGGCATGGCAAAACACGCTACAAATTTCAAGGTTACAATCGCACATGGTTCATTGAATTGCAGCCCTACCATCATCATTTGAAATTGAACCAGACGAAATTAGAAGTCAGAACTGTTGTCCAATCAGGATGCTACTACAAAGGTCGTGTGATTGGTGAAATAAAATCTTCAGTAAAAGTCAGCCTTTGTGAAGGAATGGTAAGTTTTTGATTCTGTAATATGCACTTTCTGCGAAATTCGATGTTCTCATTTTATGTAAAATGAAGACCATAGTTTTGATGTCGAAAGACAAAAAAAAGGGACAGGTTTGAAATCATCTATTTTTTGAAAAATATTGAACGTGACATAAAAGAAATTCCAGCAGGAATTATCTACGCCGGATTCAATACCTTTCTTGGAAATTTTGGAAGAATTTGGTTTTTTATTTCCCCAGGTGCTTGACAATTTAATATTCTCAATGATACTAAATACTTACTTTTATTCCGTCATATCAGCATCATTTTTTGCATCGTTATACACTTAAACAAAGAATTGATTTTATTATAAGTTTAAAGTTTAAAACATAGGAACTTTTATTGCAAAGTCTTTTTTTTCTGTGTCTTCCAATATAAATTGGAACATTTTTATATAAAATAGTATCTCATATTAGATGCGTAACAATCTTTTTTTTTTTGACATTGGCTATGTATTTTTGTTAAATGATTCATAAAATGCATTCAGATTGCCCCCTAAAAGAATAAATGTAAATTTCTTATGTCCTGTAGTATAAACTTTTAAACTAGGACCCGTAGAACTTAAAACTAATTATACGTTATATGAGTGCAAAGATTTCTTTTAATTAATGTAGGTGTTTAATATTATGCAACTTTTAAAAGAATCCTTTTATAACAAAAATGTTAAATTAATGCTTCTTTCAGATAGGGGAATCAATCAGAAGAGCGCGAAAGATTAAACTATTTAAACTAAAATCCATCTATTGCATACATTATAAATTTGAGATTATGCAAAAAAGTCGATATATAATAGTACTAATAAATTTAATTTACTAGGAAATATATTGTAAATGCCAGGCAGTGAAATGCTTAATTATTGGCATCTGAGAATTACTATCGGCAGCCCAAGTTCTATTCGAAAATGGAAAGCATTCTGATAGATTTTCCAAAAAGAGCAATAATGATGTAATAAGCGAAAAACCTCTCACTTTGAAATCTATTTTTCCTTTTTACTGAAAATTGAAACAGCATTATGCAAATAGAAACATTGTATGATGGAATCGATGGGAAGATAAATAGTACTTATAAAACATTTTCAATCCGAAGTAATAACTGTAACATTAGATAAGTAGGTATTATTCTTCTTTATTCATTAAATTTTTTTAATTCCTGGAATCAAAGAAAGGAAGGTGATTTGTATAAATATTAATTATCGATTTGGCTTGTAGGTTGGTTTTATTTAAATTTCATTAATACATTATGTTTCTTCTTTGCATATAACAATTAAACTAGCTAACTCTCTTATAAAGGTGTTTTTTTCCTTGGTTCCCACATAAAATTATGGCCTGTGGACAAGGCCGTGAACACTACGCTTTGTTCAGATTTTTATTTTCAGAATTCCAGAAAATACGCTTCTTAATATAAACAAGTAACATAAAAAACAATTTTTTTAATCAATACCTACTTAAGTTAACAAAGAAAATTTTTATTTTAGTTACTTTTTAATAAATAATTACAACTAATATAAATATGTATATAAATAGGACAAAATTACAATATTAAGCTATGAATTTCCTGACGGTTTTCCATTTTCCTTTCTATATATGGTGTTCGAATTCGTAGCCCAAGTTATGTGAATAAAACGCCATACCAACCAGACTATCCCGGCCTTGTTGGTATGGCGTTTTATTACTATAAATAATCGATCAAAAAATACTAGCGTTGAATTTTCATTGCCAATTGAGGATTCAAAGCCCATTGTGACAACGCAAAATGAGCGATTTTTCTACAACAGTTGGGGTTACGCTTTACAGATTAGAAATTTCTAATTTTCTTTATTCTGTATTATTTTAATTAGAAAGTACTTCAAAATGAATCGGAAAAATCGATTAATTAACAGTGTTTAATTTTAAATGCATCAAACATTACGAAAATAAACGAAATCGATTAAAATAATCAGTCGAAAACGTGTTAAGCCTAACCTGATTTAAGTGAAGGGAAAACAAACTGAATTTGTTACTTTTTTGGCTGTGGGGAAATGAATATTTTTGGCGGGAAATTTAGTTTTTAATTAATTAATAAAAAATTAATAGAGAGAGAGTGTGAGCTAATAGAGGAAATTGAAAAAAAGGAAACTGAATCAACTTTCGGATGGGTGTTTTTCCGAGTGATTACATGCAAAATTTTACCAGAACCACAATTTCAGAAACAAGATCACATTCAAATTTCCTTTATTTAAATCATTGTGTTTTTGAGTTATCGCGCTTCCATACAGGCGAAAGCTCAGACGAACAGACAGTCAACCATTTAACAGATTGGGCTGAAAATTTGATGCCGATTCCTTAATGATAAAACATTTCTACACTTTAGGTACAGAATTTTGGTTCATGGTTTTATTCATCTGCTACTTTGTTTCATAGAAATCGTGCACAGTTTAAAAGCTATACTTTCTTAGAATGGACTTCGTGAAAAAAAAATTATTAGGTATCCGCAAACTTTGAAAATTATGTACCAAATTTCGTTCATTTCTTCAAAGTTTTTTTGAGCTTTGTGTTCTGGGATAGACACAGATAGACATAATTCCAAAAATTATGTACAGACTCGGAAAGCAATGAAGATACTTCACAAATTACGAATATATATATATATATATATATATATAATATAATATAAAACTGCACCCAAAATTCACAGGCTGAAACTATCCATTTCACATCCAAAATAAAAAAAAAATTGACCCCTGAACTATTATCTTTACTTAAAAGTATAAATATTTATTTGCAATAAATTATGGTTAGCAGTCTTATAAGAAAACTATTAAATACTTTATCACCCCTTCGGTTAGTTTTAAGCATATGCAAATCGGATAGATGAAAGTCTATTGTGCGTATTTATAAATCTCTTCAAATGTGTCCCAGTAATTTTTTTCTACTTTGTTTTTTCGTTTGTAATTTTTTGCGAGTGTTTTAACAGTGATTTGTCAGTGTAGTAATGATATGATTACAGAGGTTAACTTTTTTTTGCTACCTATGTTTATCGACAAAATGATTCGCGTCATAAAATCTTTTCCCTGGTTGTCATGAATTTAATTACAAAATTTTTCCATCTCATTAGCAATTAAAACCAAGGTCATTTCTTGTACAACTAAATTACCATATCGAAATGTTTAATGCTTTTTTTATTTCATGTAAGCTCTTTGGTCTGTTTAGAATGTATGCTTGTCACTCGAAGATTTAAAAAGACGTTCAAAAGAAACATTCGCGTTAAGAAATGGTTTCTCTATTTAATGCGAAAGCACCATTCATTGTGGCCCCTAAACTACCAAAATAATAAACGATTAAATACTTTTATTTTTCCTTCATCATACAGCATTTTTGCTGAGATCATAATATTACGCAAACGATTAAAACGTGGTGTAATTTCTTTTTCTCATAAGGCTAAGATCTCTTATTTTTACCCATTTTTAAATAATGCATTCTAAAATATACTTCAGACTAAGAAATTATATTAATCTGTTTTCATCTTAATGCTTTCTGTCATACAATTTTATTTCTATTATGACGCATGCTTATTTCCACCCACAATTTTCGTTGAATGTGGATTAAGGATAAGGAATTAAAAAATGATGAATAACTTGAAGAAATTTCATCTGCATATGTTGAAATTATTAATTAACTCTGGCAAGAAATCAATCTTCATATGTATTAATAAATAACCATGGCAAATTTAAAAACTTTATATATATTATTGTTTTTTTCTACAAGCTGCTTTAGCAATGAAGCATTCTGTCATATTTCTTCGATTATTATTAACAATAATTATCCAAAAATTTTAAAATACATATTTATTTTGTTCCTCTGTTTCGCAGCATTTTTTTCTAATTAAGGAACTTCCATTTGCATGATTTCCTTATTCATTACTTTCAAAATATTTGCTGTGGAAGATCTTAAAAATTTCTTTCCTGCCTGTAAACTTTCTGAATTATATTTTCTGTGATTATATTTTCAAAAATGCTTGACTTTCATTGGCTTAGCGAAAGATTGTCGATGTCTATATTTTTGCTCTTTTTTCATGCTTTTAAAATGAAATGTAATGAATAGGATGAAAAATTTATTAATGTTTGATCGCCATTTCCCTTTGCTACACTATTGTTATTTTAAAATAAAATTTTAACCTTAACCTTTTGGGAATTCATTTATTTTCAATTGGTTCTATAATAGAATATTTCGTCATGCTCGATTAATAAAAATTTACTATCGATAACTGAAATATTTGTATGTTTTATTTAATTTTCATCTCCTACTCGTTCATTTTCGCATAATCGAATTTTATAGCGAATTAATTTTATTTTACGATTCCATTTCTTATTACAACACTTAATAACTTTTTTATTATCTATTAATTTACTCGCTACTACCTCTGAAAGAAAAGATTTCTGAAAAACGAGCTGATAAATTCAAGAAATAATATAATGACACTAGCAGTACATTGCTCTTTTCAGCAATAAATAATTATTTGTAAGCAATTTGCTGATAATTTACTACATCGTGATGCCATCTTTTACTGCTAATTCGATTTAAAATGAAAGCTGAAAGCGAATTTCCGTATTTTTCTCATGGAAAAAATTGCATACTTCAAAGGATACAATTATATCGCGAGATTTTACAGTTCCGAGAATTTCTAAGTGCATTGCTCTCATTTCCCGAGGTCTTTTATACAAACTATCAGTTGCAGACTATTTTAATTACTTCGATTACAGTAGAAGAAGCATTTTAACGGCTTGATGTCATTCTTCAATCAGAGTCAAATCAGATTAAAATTGTAGTTCACTAAATGAGCGGATGACATCCTATTCGTCTTTATTCATATCAACGGCTCTGATTTAATTCGTCAGCCGGCCGCTTCCCCACACAGGTCTTTTGCATACGACGAGGCCAACGGCCTGTGGCCTGATGTCAGTCAAGATCTGGCCAAGAATCACATTTATGTCATAGGGACGTGGGGGCGTTGGCAATAACAGACAGCCCCAAGGTCACAAGGTCATCGCCGTCCAGACATCTTAACTTTTTCGAGTGAATCCCTTTTCGCTTCCATTTCCTTTTCTTCGCGTCCTGTAGAATACGGCTGTAAAATTAAAGTAGGAGGAGTTTTCAAAACTTTCGTTTCAAGATTTATTACAAGCTTGTTTACTTTTCCTTTGTTGTTTTAATCATATAATTCTTTTAAAAATAGTTCAGATGTTTGATTTTTATTAAGAGAGACAGATAGTTTTGGATTTTAATTTTGCTTTTATTACTCACTTTTAAAATGGGCAATGTCCTTTGTAATTTAATTTTTCATTCACCGAATGTTCATTGTTTATAGCCATTTTTTATTTAAAGCTTTTTGATATGTATTTCTGCATAAGTTTCTTATTTGCCGAAATCCCACCGGAAGTTTTAAATCAAAAATGAAATTTGTTTTTCTTCCGCACTAACGAAGTCTATCGTCGGCTTCCTTTTAACGTTTTCCATTTGCCATATTTCCTTTCGCATCTATTTTTAAACTTAAAAATAATACATTACTTTTCAGCAGTTTTTTTAAATTTATTATTTGTATCTTTTATGAAAACCTTACTTTTAAGTAAGCGAAAGTGTGATATTTATTATTATTTTTTAATATTAACATACTAGAGTACCTACTTCGAAAGGAAATAGAATATGTATTCTTTCTTTGATTTCTTTTTTTGTTACTTATTGTTTTTTGTTTTTAATTTGAATCTTCAGCTCTCTTTTTCAACTTATTCAGACATGTTCTTAGACAATAACTTTAATCAAGGTAGGATTTTATTGCTGATTGAAGATCTATTTTAATTACTTGTTATCACAGTAGCCTAAGTATATTTTACAATATCATAGGGATGTAAATATTATGCGCATTATTATTGAATAATATTTTATGTCAAAAAATATTGCGCTGTATGCTTGGTTCCTTAGCTTATGAACGTATTTTGATTTTTAAAAAAATTCACAAGTACGATAAATGATACCCCAAACAAAATTTAATGCTGATTCTTAATTAAGAAAGAAATGTTACGCCCTGAATATCCTTTTCCAGTACTAGTGACTTCTATAGTCTCAATTCAAACACATAAATTCTAAAAATCTGTACTTATTCGATCCTGAGCTTCGAAAAACATAGCTTGCAAGTCAGTCAACTTTTTAAAGAAAGGAAAAAGTGTGTTTGTGTTGGGTAATCGTCAACTGAACTTCTTTTGCCAATTCTCAAATTAGCTTATGAATAAACACATGCGAATTTTATTTGTTCGACTTTTTCAGACTTTAGTAATTTATGATAAAGTATTTATAAAAACAATTATTATAAAAAGTATTATAGAAAGGAGTATTTATAAAAATAATCGAGAAAAAATGGAAAATTATGTTGCTGGTCATATAAAAACAATCAATAGATATATCGGTGACATAAGAAATTATTTCGGACAATTCTGCAGTTTATTAGTTAAGTAGATTCCCATGGGAAAATATTGAATAATTTTAGAAAAATTTTAAAATCTTGACTGAATTTCGGAGGAAGTAATTAGAGAAAAAAGACCATCGTTGTATTTTGGATAGTTTAAAAAATATATGAAATTTTACTATAATTCCAATATGGCAAAACTATAATAATTTAGAATAAAAAAAGTATCGCAATATGTTGGTTTTTAAGAAAAACTTTCGAAACTCATTACTGTTTGTTTTAAACCTCTTTCTTTTAATTTTTATTGATGGAATTCACGAAACAAAACACTAAAATAAGGTGTATATTGAAAGAAATCGTATGAATCGAGTTCTATCGGTTCACCTGAAGAAATTTTTAATTATTAATCATAAGATTTTAACGAGATTTTCTTATAATTTCACAGCTTGAATATCTTAACAGTTTCTGGCATAGTTTTCTTCTTTCTCTTTGAGTAATATATACAACAAACATTAATTTAATAGACCCCAAATGAGATGTTAAAACGGGATACTTTCTGTGTCAAATGAAAACTAGAAACAGCTGCTCGTCTCATTTCTGAAAATTCACCTGCAACGCAGGGTAATGGGTTGAAAAGCAAATTGGAAAGTGACAAATGTCAGCTAATTTATTTTATGACAGGGGCGGAATTAAAAGAAGATGAAGAGTTCACGTAAGATCGAGGGTTGGGAAAATCCCAACCCTGACGATGACATACGGTGATAAAACAGAGCTTTCTCGTGTTGGCGTTTTTATCAATCTTGCGGATCAAATTCTCAAGGTGGCATTTTTGCTGGAGGCACGAGGGAGAGATTAGCATCACTTGAAGTGAGAATAGATGCCAGGACTAGATCTCTTTATCCTCAAACGGCGAACAGTTTTGGGGAGTTAAATGTTTGGGGGTATCCCCCCCTTCAGTGGTCCTTCTCTTGAAAAACGCCGGCGATATAAAATAGCAACCTTCCCAAAAGTTGATCTGGAGATTATGATATTTTTTAAGTGAGCGTGCACAATTTTAGTCTATTCGCGTGAACTTTCCCCTATGCTGGAAGGTCGTTGGAGTAAAATAAATCTTTCAAAAAGGTCGCTTATTGAATGAAATACAAGGACTTAATGTATATTTATACGTATGTTTGTTCAGGACTTTTTTTTACGAGGTTGCATTCGAAGGAACTTATCATGCGTTGCTTAAAAAATATTAACCTGAATTTTGCTTGATATCGTAGAAATAAGAAGTGATTGTAGCTCACAATCATGTTGCTAATTTAAGGGAATACATTAATTTTACTGTTAAAATGCAATGTGAGTTGCATTTACTAATTACCTTTCAATTAATCATCAGGTTAAATTATACCACCAAATTATATACAAAATAATGGCTTTTAGAGCTTTAATAGGTCTCAGTTTTTAACAAATGCAATACATCAATTATATTTATTATAAACTTGGAAGGATCTTTGGAAAATATTGCTATCGATACCAGATTTATGCTTTATAAAAAGAAACATCTTTTGAACTAATGATATCTCTAATACATCAGCTTTAAAGGAAAGTAAATCTTCCAAATGTTTCAGAGCAGGGCAATCTGAACATTGTGTATTTAATGTAACTCGTGAATTAAAAGTAACTGAGAAGACAAATTTTTACATTTTGCGTTTGATTCTAACTAAAACTCAAAATGCGACGATGTTTTTTGCTTTTTAAAGCTTGTTTTAAGTATATGATTTTTTTTTCTGAAATTAATTATAACAGAAGTTTTTGTGCTCAAATTACTTTTTGCCCTTGCTATTTTTAATTTTTTAAAATAGGTAATTATTAATAGGTAATTCGTAAACTGTAGACAATTTAAAAAGTCGTTAGGCAAAGTGAAAAGTGAACTTCTTTGGCTGAAAAATCAAGTTCGTGGAATACTCTAATTTTATATAACTTAGCCGTTATTATAATAAGTAATTAACATAATTTTATTCAAAATGAAATAAATAAGTTATCTGTTTTCTATATAAATCTTGATTAAATTTTCAATTTACAGATGCTCTAAAAATTCGTAAGTGCTGAACCTTTTTCCTCTGAACCTCAAATCAATTTCTAATATCTGTTCATTACGAGTTGTAAAGCCCTACCTTATTTGTATCGTGACCTCATATAGAAGCCAATTGTACAATTTTGGTGATAACATTAATAAAGTAAGGTCCCAGGGCGTATGTGTGCCATGAATAGAATTCCATTTTGGCCTCATTTGGACACACATGTTTTGTTGCCCCCTCCCTTCTAAGCAACTTCCAATTTCGATCGAGATAAAAATAACACACCTCATATTGTATCAATATACTGTTCCTAGACCTGGAAAGGAAAGCTTGTCGCACATTTTACCACGCTGAACTCATTATTATGACCTCACTCGAGACAGCTTTTTATTTATATTTTTACTTTGTAGAGCAGTTTTCGCCCTCCAACGATTTTTTGCTCCCCTTCCTGCCTACGTATTTCTCTTTCTATCCTAATTTTTTCTACCTTTTTTTTATGTTCCCTCTCCCCTTCGATTGAAGTGTCACCGGTCAGCGAAGCATCGAAGGTGACGTTTCCTTCTCGAAGTACGGAATTTCAGCCCTTTAAACTTCCTTTCATCCATGAAGAAAAAAGAGAAAATAATATCCCATCCAACTTTAAGAGAAGTCAAATATCTTGAGGCTGATTGCATAGCATTTTGGAGTAGCGTAGCCATTTTTTTAACCTCTTTGTCGAGCTTTTTTTTTTCCGAAGAAAGAATCCCAAATTAAATCGGGTTTAACGGTTGAAAAAATCCATCAATATTAATGTCGAGTGTTGATAAATATTTGAATAGTAGATCTATTTGTTTATGTATTTTGTACAGCAGGTGTTTATTTTTTTATTGAATTTCTAAAGTGGTATCTTTGATAAATATTTCGACATTTATTTTTATTCTTGCTTTTCAAGTTAATTTTAAAAGTAATTAACTATTCAAAGAATTCAAATGATTTCAAAAACGAAACTTTATTTAAAAATCTTAGCGGGTTTTATAGTGCGAAAAGAAATTACATGTACCCGGTATTCTTTAGAAGTATTTTTCTTTCATATTTAGCATTCTTTAAAACGTTTGATGAATGTTTATAAATTTCATTGTATTTTTTTTCCAATTTTTACTTTTTTATATATAAAATATAAAGAAACTATTATTATCCTCAAATACAAAATTTTGACGAATTTCCATGTTTCAAACATCCCGGTTTTTCAAAAACACATTTTTAAAAGTATGTGTCTGTCTTCTGAGATGATAATTCAAAAAAAAAACTTTGAGCTAAACGCATGAACTTTGGTGCATCAAATTTAGATGTAATTTGTTGATTTTGAATGAAATCCTTTCGGAGGAAGCTTGTCTTGTCTGGCTGTTCGAATACCAATGAGCTCAATAACTACAAAAAGTATAGAACTATATATATAAAATTTAGTACCCAGCTTTAACATTTTTAATGTTAAATACTTATCAAATTTGGAGCCAGATCCCCTAAAGAGTTGACATTATATCCACCTGCTCTTTTGCATGCATGTAAATGCAATAATTCATAAATTCACATGGCTTAAGTAATCGAAATTCGGTATGTAATCTTGTGACTACAATTGTAGTTTCGTGTCGCATTTTGTTTAAAATCGGTTGGGAAAAAAATCTCCAAAATGCATATCCTCACTACAGATTGAATAAAAATTCCAAATATCTATGCTCCTTGATTATCCTTTGGCAGTGCCATGAAAAAATATTCCTTGGCGCGAGGTCAACAGAATTGCTCCGTGTGGAGAAAAAGGAATAATATCTTATTGGGGAATATGCGAGAAAGTTGTTTTGAGACTACTTTCACTGGTTTTAACTATCCGAGAAATTTTAATGAATGGAATATATTATATGTATACAGTTTTTCATCCATTGCACATTCCCACAATTCGAAAGTTCCCCGATTTTTCATCAGAATTCTTTCTTTCTACATTTACTTCATTAGGATTTCAGACGAGTACATAGAACGTTTGCTTTCATTTCTTATCTAATTTATTTTTTAACATCAACTATCCGAAAAATTTAAATATCATGTTGGATGAATATTTTCGCAACCCTGCAATCGGCTACTTGTGTCATGCTATTTGAAGGCTACAGTCTACATTTGTATTCCGAGTATCGTGAAGTTGCTTTTTTTATACATAATCCTATTCTGTATCCAAAAGTGTTCATTAAAAATAAATCTCACTGATTTTTTTCCCATCTAGAGATTTATATCTCAAAGTCCTTGGGAAAAATAACATAGTTATGAAAAATATAATTGAAATAGTAAGAATTTCTAGATTAAAAGGAAATGGAGACTTGAACACATTTTCTTACACCTCGCTTCATTTCTTTTGATTTATTTCTTTTATTCTTTATGAAAGTTCAAACAATCGAAAGTAAAATGAGTTTTTGATTTATTTTATATTTCTTTTATACTTCCTCAAAATCGTATATTGATTTTTTGACTCGGCTAATGAGACCGCGATAGTGTTTAGCCAGTAAGAATTGACACTGAATTCTTTATTTTACCCGCTTTCGTGCATGTGCCAACACTTCATTATTCTTCTAACCTTGGTGAGCCATAACTGAATCAGCCGAATTGTACGTCAAAAAATTAGATTCGGAAAAACTGTTTATTTCAGTTTGAATTTAAACAGCATTCGAAAACTCTTTGAGAGAAACAAGTTTCTTTGCTAACGTATTAGGTTCTTTTAAATTGCATGCACGTGTTTCGCTCTATTATTCTGAGGTATTCCTGTGAAAACAAAACGCAAATAGTTTGGATCTTCCTATCACTTCACTTAAATTGCAGTTTTCGGCTATAATTTCCAAACGTTCTATTGTTTCCACAATAACACATTGTCATCGGTTTCTTCAAAGAGAGTGTTTTATAATAGTCTTTTTTTAGGATTGCCGGAGAACCAATCTGCCTTTCGTATCAGCCTAGTAGAAATAAAATAATCCAAGACGATCTTAAAAGCAATAATTTGAATGTCCAAATGAAGAAGATTTCAATCCTTTTGACAGAAAATGAATAGGAAAATATTATAGCGAATATATATATATATATATATATATATATATATATATATATATATATA
>JAOUZG010034305.1:520107-599041 GCA_026289955.1 Argiope argentata | reverse complement strand
ATATATATATATATATATATATATATATATATATATATATATATATAATATCTAGCTTCTGCTTTGACTCCATTAAAAAATTATGTCTTTCTAAAACTGTGCATGTGATTGAATTTAATATTTTATTCCAATCTATGTTAAATCCCGGAACTAATTATTAGAAGCTGTCTTCCTAAATTAAGAACACGGAAAAGATTAAAAACGTAAAAATTAAGAACATATATCAATATGTTCCGGCCTAATTCACCCTGTATATACAGAATTATTGTGTTATATATCATGTGTAATGATATTATTGGAAAATGCACCTCTATAAATTAAAGATATTGAAAAGCTTTCTCAATCATTATGCAACGTATTTTCAATCGATTTTTTTTTCGTATTTCTTTTCCAATTAAACATTCTCTGAAATCTGAACTCTTATAGATGTGATACGAAAAAATAAAGAAGTGAATGCAAAATGGTGATTTTTTTTTTTTTTTGCCTATCTAATGAAGAAAACTTCTTGTAATTACCGGTAATCTATAACACTGACTTTATTGCCAACGATACTCCAGTAAATTTGGAGTAATTTTGTAATACTGATTTCGAATGTGGCATGTTTTTCTGTGGCTCAAATGATCGAGGACAAATGAAGAAATGTCAATAGTAATATGCACGAAGAACCAAATTTCAGTGAAAGTGATTTGCTTCAAATATAAACTAAATATAAAATTAAACAGAACAAATCAAATTAATCCTAAAAAGTATATAATATATAATTAAAAAGATAAATCAGTAATGAAATTACATAATTACGTAGTTAAATGTTAATTAAGAAACAAAATTTAAAGCCAGATTAATGAATTAAGTAACTACACTTCAATAAATAAAAATTAATGGCATTGAATATGTTAAAAAAATACATGCCGCATTAAGTTCAATAAAATAATTAAATAAGCGTTTATCAATTAATTCATTTTAAAAGCTTTTCTTACATGATTTCCAATTATGTATAATGGAAGTTTTGAGGATCTTGTGATTTCCTTTTATGAGCAACGCAAGATGCGCCTTATATGATTTCCTTTTATGTGAAAAGGAAGATTTGCGTTGGAGGTTCTAGAGGTAATTTTCTATCATAAGTTCCATTACTTGGATATCTTAATGGGACCTTTTTCCTTCCTTCTTGCTAAAATGACCTAGATTGTTTTGAAATTTGATTTAGTGACTCTGTAAAAATTGCGCCTTTCTGCTCATATAAGTTCTTAATTTTTCGCAAATTATAAAAGGTATTTTTCACGAACTTATCCAAGTAATTTACTTTAGGATTATTCAAAAGATTCTCAGTAACTTTTAGAAAGTAACTTGATAATTTTAGCAACTTTACTTTAATAAAAGGAATTATGACAGAGACTCAATGTAATTATGAATGCTGGAAATTTCGAATCTTTTATCGAGTTTACGAATTTGAAGATCCTCAAAATTCTCTGCATGTAGCTAATTATTACTTAGTCCTAGAAAAGTTTTAGAAATGTATTGAAAGCAGTCTCCATTTTTATTGAGCGCTTCAACAATTTTTTCAATTAATTTGTTTTATATGAAATACTGGCAGAATTAAATAATTTTTTATATAATAATATCCACTGTATTAACAATTAACAATTCTTTTAAACGTCTTTCCGCATCTTTGAAACAATCTTTGAGTGATAATCAATCGCACAGGTAAATGCAATAAGAGTACTTAAGCAGGGAATTTTTAACTACGGTTTTCGTTAGTTAATTAGTGACAGTAATGTAAGAAGTTGATCATCTTTTACTCGATATCTGAGAGTAGAACTTCTACCAGACCATTCTGACATTTTGATATTTTTTTGGAAGTTTTACGGAATGAACAATTGACATCGATAAATAGTGATTGCCATTTTTTATTAATTTATATGTTGCACTTCTACCCGAATTGTCTATAAAATGTCTCTTATTCCTGTATGAAAAAATTAGAATTATTATTACTATATTTGATGTTCCCCCGTAGACAAGCTGTTATCCTGTTAATAATATTCCAGACATTACTGTCACTAATTAACTAACGAAAACCGTAGTTAAAAATTCCCTATATATTACCAATAATAATAAGAAATGAATAAAAAAATTCTTTATCTATAACTTTATCTCAAATCAAAACTAATAACTAAAAACCATTTGTAACAAATAGTGAACGGCAAAAAGAAAAAAAAACACTATGCTCAATACAAAATCTTAAAGATTGAAACGAAACATTAGTAATAACCTTCAATTTGGTCCATGAAGGGAAAATATAAAAAAAAATCGGCATACGTATGTATTCTTGCTTAAGTTTATTCGATCGATAAATCATTCGCTTTAAACATTAAAAAAAAAGAATGGGAGCACAGAGACGGAAATATTTTAAAACTCTTCCTAGCATTACTGATGGATGTGGACAATTATACATATTAATACGAATATTTTATCTTGATTAAGTGTGGAAGAATTTGCCCCTTCTTAGTTCTGTAAACTTATATTATGACATTAAGCTTTAAGCACCCTCCCCCCTTTTTTCACATATAGAAGCTAAAATTCTGAAATTTTCCTCTAGAGAATTGTTGTGATATTGACGAACTTACCTCGTATTCACTTCCAATATTAATCTCAATATTAGTATATTCTTTCGATGAAGGAATATCTTGCAGTGACTTGTATAAAAATCGCTAGTGTACTCACGAAATAGGTTATTCAATATCCTTATTACATGGCACATGTCGTCTTGCTGATTCTAAATCAAGGTATTCCCATTTAATTTTCTTGAAACCATTAAAACGTTTTAAATTCACGAAATTAAAATTATCATGATGGTTAACTCGCTCTCTAAAACTCATCAGGCATACCAAGCAGCAACTTGACTTTTGTCCTTTTTCCTATTGCTCTATTCGTAATGCTGTTTTAGCATACACAATTGAAATGTTGAGAAATATCATTATTTTAAAAACTTGAGCCTATTCGGCAGAAAAAGTGTAATTTTTGAATTCTTCAGCTTCAAGATACTTGGAAACTCTGTAGCAGCTGATTTTTACTTAGCCTTATCACAGTAAAAAATCACCATTATTCCTGCATTACTTTTGTATGTATTTAAGTTCCCAAACCTATCCGAAAACATTGATTTGAACTAAAGATTTGCTTATTTTCTCATCCGTATAGCATGGAAGTTTGAAGAACGATTGATGGCTCATGTATCATTCTTCTCATTTAACAACGATTCAAAATTATTCTGTCTTTCTCCAAAAATTGCTGTGTAGCATCAAATGGAATTTTTATCTACTGTACTCCAAAGATTTTCTTTCCCAAGGACGTCAACCACAAGGAGTAACTCATGACTTGGCTACAGCCAAGTCGCGAGTTAGGGCCGAAGGCACCTTTAGTATCAAAATGTAATTTTTAAATAAACAGTTTTGCTTCTTTGCTGAATAAATAAATTTATGAAAAATAAAAATTCTATAAATTATAAAATACCAGGATAGTATTGATACTTTGTCAGTTATAATTGGTCCCATTCTTACCTCTTTCACTACGTTCACTTATTTGTTCCTTTATCCATTATTTTTGAATACAAAAATTTTACTTATCCATGAGTTGCAATAAATAAATAAATAAATAGAAATATATGCATTTTCATGAAGAATTATTAAAATAAAAGTCGATCTAATACAAATCGTTAACTTATAAGGACTTTAAAATGTGTTGAAATGTGAAATTAAATTGCACAACTGAAAATGAAATAAAATTAATTGCAATTAATTGAGATCTTAATATCCTCAGTATATGACCGCGAAATGCTTAAAAACCCCTCAAATCAATTGTGCAGGTCTCTTTTTATTACCATAAGTCTCTGTCTCTCCTTTGTTACCATCTATTTGATGTAAAACCATATTTTTTCTTTCGTTGTTAGGTTCAATTATTCTTTTTTTAGTATTGTTGTAAAATGCTTTTTATGTCAATATAGGTATGTTTATTATCTGCGGTTACGTGTAAAAAAATTAAACTTATCATTAAATTTTAAATAAACTTGAATGCGAATCCCGCCTCTAATATTAAATAAAGAAAGATAGTTTTGATTAACCTCGAACATTCACCTTCCACCGGATCCACATAAAAATAAATTTTCCAGGAGATGATAGCTTTCATTGCAAAATTCCCTCTTCTGATGCAAATGACATCATTCGGAACATCATAAAAGTCTTATCTGATGGGGAGTACCGATAATACCATGAAACCGATATCATGGGCTCTTCGCACTGTTTCCTTAATTGGAAGGTCGATAATAAAGGTTATGCACCTAATCATTTATAATCTTTTGTTCTTCGCTTGGTGACAGAGCTACAAAATAAAGCCGATCCTCCATGGTTGTCAACTGATTCAATTTATATGTAACGACCGGAAATTTTCTACAATCCCGCTTTCAATGACCTGCATGTGACACATCTCTGTTTCGCTTTTTTATTTATTTATTTTTCTTTTTATCACAAAAGAAGTCGAGAGGAATAAAAATAAGTTATATAATGTATAAAATGGACGATTCATGCTTTCTCATATATTAGAGTGCCGCTCACATTCGTTTATTCAACCTCTTGTTCTGTTCCCCTACATTAAATTACGCGGGAAACTCCGTAAAGAAAGAAAAGAGAAAAAGAAGTTTTCCGACGTCATAAACTAGCAACTAAAGAAAGCGAAATGGGTAGACGAGACTTGCTTTTTTTTATTAGAAAAACGTGGCTGTGCGCTTAAGTTTAGAACTCGTACGAGCAATTTTTTTCCCCTCGCCATTTTTTTCTTTATCTTTTTTCCCCTTGCTCCCATCTAACCGATCGGGAAAAGGTTTAAGATGATGCTACTTAGTTTCAGTTTCTTATTCCTGTTTTTTACAGAGTGTTTACTTCCAAATCGTACACTTAGAGGCAGCGAAAGGGGGAACAATTTTAGACATTAGAGGAGTGAAATTAGCGGAGATGCCTCAGACTCTCTTTTTAAATTTTTTTTAATTGTTTCATCTAAATTCACGTTTTGAAAGCGGTTGTAAATGTGATCAAATGCGTATGCCATTGTTTGAAACACATGAAGGTGCAGAGTATCCAAAGTCCCTCTTTGGAATTTTAAGATTTTACTTAAGAAATGCGTAGGCAGATATAAAGAAATTGTTAAAAAGAAAGAGGTAAATATTCAAGTTTTTCCCTTTCTTGCATTAATTCCACGATGATACTCAAGACAATGCTTGAATTCATTACCGTTTTCTCTGTAACCGGGATTTCCATATAGGGGATTGTGATGATATATATATATCCACAATTTTATCTGCACAAATTTTTTCCCCACGAAACTACTTTCCAAAAAGCTATGTGCTCTTCCCTTCTGATTAAATTCAATGCATCCAGGGTAAGTAGGTCGTTAAAAATGTTTTAAAATTTGGCAACTTCTGCTCTGTAGTATAATGTCATCAATAGAGATGATAGCATTAACCTTCGATATTCGATAGTGTATTATCGATATGCTTCGATATTAATCTTAGCATATTATCAACTACAAAAAAAAATATTTGGAGCTAACATTGGGTGAATAAAAACGCGTTCAATCATAAGATTTTTTAATCGAATTTGGCGCAGTATTGAGCATAGAAATTGTATCCAATATTACCTCAGCTTCCATAAAAAAAATTTTGTACCTACACGAATTGACGCACGTGTGACGAGGGACGTTTTTCATATTCCGTCGAGTGAACGCATCCGATTTTGTCGCAACAAACCGCGATTCGCATTTTATCTTTTCTTGAAAAAAAAATTCGAAAAAAATCGAAAAGGCTGCCTCAATTTGTAAATATTTATTCAACTGCCGCTGTTTCATCTGTAAAATACTCGAAATACATAAATGTAATGTAACATAATGTACATAAATGTAATGTAACCACTAACTTAGATAACTGCTGAATATATGTGACATAATTCTCATCAATTGCTTTTTAAAGTTTTTTTTTTCTTTTTAACTGTGGAAAGATTTTTTATATATCCTGTATATACTGTCGTGAGATAACATATCTATACAACGCCAGGATAAAACTTTCTTAATATTAAAATAATAGTAATAATAATTAGATATTGAAAATATAGAGGGGAGAGTTCAGGAGAAGGAATAAGCTGAGGCAAATAATGGAAATCCTTATTGGAAGAAGAAATCCTTATTGTATCGCTTTATTGGGGACCTCTGGTCCATTCACATCGATGATAATGCGGGTCTAAACATATCAAAAATCAATATTTATATGTATTACAATACAAGGGATGCCTTGATGTTTTAAATTAAGTTTGATATACACTCTGATAGTAAAATTTAAAAAGATTGACTATTCACCTTTTTAAATGTTTTAATATAAATGTTTTAATAAATACCTTTCTTTGGAATTAATAGAAAATGACATATTTTTTTCAAAAAGAGAAATAAATAATCAGGATTTCCCCGGATAATTCAGGATGCCTGGTCACTTTATGACAATGAGTTATACATATAGAAGAAAGTATTAGCTAGGTACCTATCAACAGAAACAATTATTATAGAGAAATCCACTGTCCTTCATTTGCAGTGACATCAAATTATTGAATTTTTAGTATTTAAATTTGCAATAGTGAAATTATTAAATTAATTTAAAATGCTAAAATAATTTTGAATTTTTTTACTCTCTTATGTGCCATTCATGTTATTATAGGGATTGAACTAAAGCTCAATGTCCCAAATTGGGTGGATCATCTAATTAGGAGATTAAATTAAGTTTTCAAGGATTTAAAGAAAGTCGTTATAAATTGATTAGCAATAATTTCACATGAAAATGAATCTGTCAACATCTAAAAAAGACGATTATCCGTTCTCTACAAGAACAAACTTTCACACCACCCAACACCAAGTCGCCAATCATTTGTGCAAGATAAATTTTATTCCAAGGTTACATTTACCCGCTCAGATTTCGAAAGACTGAATTTGCTCTGAAACCGAAGCTTTATCTCTTATTTTATATTTGAGACATTTCCAATTGGATTTTTGTGGACTCCGTTTTGATATCATTGAATCAGCTAATTTTTGGGGCCAATAAATTTTTATCTTACAAATAGCTTATATAGAGTCCAGAAAAGCAATTTATTTTTAATCACAATGATGCAATATTAGAATGTGGTTTGAGAAATCTAACCTTCGTGAAATATGTCAAGATTTTCAATACACGACCGTCAATAATGATCATAAGCGAATCAATCAATCATGATTGCCAAACTCAAACTAATATTAGAACTAATTAAACTTTTGGCATAAAAAAATTTCTAATTAGATAGCATATTTTATTTTGAGAATATTCCTTATAAAAATCTATTGGTTACTTCATATGGTTAAAAGCTCGGCTACATTAAAAAAAATTTTTGTCTTGTAAATATGTTACTGAATGAATAATTCAGTATCCAGATTTGAATTTTAGGATTAAATTCTTCCGATAGAACCAAAATTGCAATAAAAATGATTTAAAGAGAAAGTTGTTTAAATGTTTAAAATTCGGAGATATATACATTTTGCTGTCCAGTCTTATATCAAAATTTCTAAATTATATAGATTTTTTAAAAGCTGTCGATTCTAGGTCTTAAAAGGTTTAATAGCTTATTGATTTCTAATAAACAGTTTGTCTCTGTGTGTGTTTTTACTGAGAAATTGGGAAGTAGATTTTCTCTTAGTTTTATAGTTATTTGTTTTTACTTGCAGAGCTTTAAAAATTTCACTGAAAGAGGCGAAACATGCAGAAGATAAGAAACAAAGATTATATCTACTGTCAAATTTTAGCATTTCCTTGAGAATCGTTTAAAAAAAGTAGAAATAATAAATAGAAATGAAAGGAATTTGTTTTCCAAAACTGTAATTTTTTTAAACCCTTTACACTTGGAAAAGAAATTCGATGCACATTTATTCACTTAAGACAGGACCTTGTTCGTTGCTTCAAAAAATAAATATATAGATAATCGTTTTAATTTATATTTACCCGAATTGTTTTCACATCTTATCTTTTTGTAGTTATTTTTAACAAATGAAAATGTACCACCGTGAATGGTAAGTAAGTGGCACCATGCGAGTGCAAAGGCCTAATATACACATTCTTTAAATGTTTTTATCATACTGTTATGATTTTCTTTTATTTACTGGATATTGAATATATTTGTCCAGATATTTCAACAAAATTATACTTCTCAACGAAAATTCTATTTTAAAAAAGTAATCCATGGCAAAATTAGAAGATAATCTTTGGCCCTATCTGACTTAACGATCTAATGAAACAAAAAGGGCTGCTCTGGCCTAATGGTGATGTATCGACTCAGAGACTGAAGTGCTCTAGGTTCGAGACCCGATTCAAATAAAATATTCGCCGTACATCTTGTCCTAGTTCACATTTAGTTCGACATCATAGAGCCGACTTCTCCCATTGTTTGGGAGGAGTCATCTTCAGGTGTGTCGCCTTATCATCTGACCGTGGTAGAAAAATTATAAAGCTCAGTCGCAATCGGCATTTTTATTTTTTAAAACGAGATGTTAATATAATTAAAGAAACTGTAATAATAAATAGTAGTCATAAAAGTACAGTGATTACAATATTACCTGCAGCATTTAAAATGAAAAGTATATCGAAACACCGTAAGTTATTACACTTAAAAACCGCAGACATATTTGCCAAGAAAGTGACAGTCGCAAAGATATCCGAAAGTTCTTATAATGTCCTTCTGGCTAAAATGTCATTGCAATGTAGCATTACAAGAACTGCTTAATAACTTCATTCGATTTGCATTACAAATTGTTGGGCAAAAACACTTAGAATTCGCAACATATACTTATGCAAAGACTTTTTAGTATTCAATAAGTCTAGTTGTGTTCGAAAATGGGTCTATATCTCGGAGCGATGAAGGATTCCAATCTGGAATGTTAAGTCATGTCGACTGGGTGTTAATGTCGAACTAACCTACACCCTTTAGGTACATTTGTGTAAGTGTGGGTGAGACTGATTTGATAAGTGATTAGCTGTCAAGGGAAAAGAAATTATTTACCCGAAGTTCTGTCAATGACAGCTCAAGATTTATGCTTCAATGATTTCGATTCTGCCCAGAATTTTTAGTTACAAAATATATTCAGTCATCAAAGGTGGGTGTTTTCTGAACTCTTGAGGACTTGATCTCCATGACATGTTGGAAGACTGTAATTATCCTACAGTATGACATAGAGGATGCCGCTGGGCGAGTGAGTAAAACATTCTGGGTCGTTATCTCGGTGACCAAATATTCTTGGAAAAAAATAAAGGCCACAGAGTATCTTTACGATTTAAAAAATCTAATTATTAATCGCTCTAATAAAATTTAGATTTAATGCGCGCAATTTATTTCAGACTTTAAATTTTTATCTTTAGTACTTTCGTGGTAGATTTTATGATTCACCATTTTTTATGTTTTTCATATGAACAACTGAAGTAATAATTTATTGTTCTTGTAAAAAAATCTGAAATTTATAAGGTTTGACTTTAGTCAGATTCACTAAGCGTAAAAGTATTAATTCCAAAATGATTTAAATAATTATCTATGCAAATTATTGTTTTAATTCAAAGAATTAATTGCCAATGAAGAGCTTCAAATGAAAATCCATTCTTTTGACTTTATTAATAATTTGGAATGTTTATAAAAATTAAATAATAGTTAGAAGTACTTGAATCAAGTCATTAATATGATCTCCACTTATAAATTGAGGCTCAATGTTTACTCAGGGATAACTATGCAAGTTATAACTTTTCAGAAGTTAAAGTATCTATAATTTCAGCGTAAATTTTCGTTGAATGAAATAAATTTTGTGGCTAACAATTTTGTAAAATCATAAAAATCTGTCTGTAGAGGAACACGCGGAAGGATGCTTAGACTATAAATTTTTCTTTTAAACATGATAGCATTTTCGAAATGTGGTTAGCGATGATATATAAAAGCCACCCAATCATAAAAACATTTTAATGGTATTTTTCAAGCTGTTTCGTTAAATTTCTCTTTACTTGTTCATAAGCTTATGTTGCATTTGGTTTTCGTTTATCGTGTGTTTTAAATCTATAGAGTGTTGGCAGCTGCAATTTAATATTTTAAAAATTTTCGAATCTGTTTCTGAGAGATTATTTGTTGCTACATTTGAGACCTTGGTATTTAATTGTATGTAATCATTTCCCCAGTTTTTTTTTTTTATTTATACATCTATCTATACGAGTTATACATACGTCATAGCAGGAAACAGTTCATAAGTATATAGCTTACTAGAAAATAGCATATTTTTTATTTAAAAATTGAATGCCTGTATATCCTCATAAGAAACAACTTTTAGTAATGTATTATAATTAAAGTCTTTTCAAGTTAATTTCTGTGTGCACTCAGCTTCTTTCGTGATTTGAATGCAGTGAATGCGTTAATAAAGAATGAATACAGTATTTTTTCATTAAAATTTCCAAGGCAACTGATAAAAGTGTTTAGGAGAATACCTTTTATTTAATATCTCTGTCATCTAGAGTTTTTAACATTATTTTCACGCCAGTCGCATCAAAATGCATGAGATGCAATGTTGCGTGTAGAATTCTTGCGCTGAGTTAGAAAAAAAAAAGTTTGGAAAAGTAATTTTCATGATATAAACAGGCAACTACGAATAAATGGGTTTCAGTGGAATTGTTTTACAAAACTCTGCAGAAATGGGAGCTTGAAATATTTTATTCATAATAGAAATAGTCAACGAAGCTTTCAAAATCCGAACTTGGGATCCAATTGTATCTCGTTTTTGAGAAACACATACTGTGCAAAAACATTTTTCTATGTATTCAGCTTTACCACACATAATGCAACAAATCCAGATTTATCGCTCTAAAAAGTGTTGCTTAAAATATGTTATAAATCATTTAAACGACGAGGGAAGTGGTTGTATCTGGGGAATTTTTTTACTTTTTTCTTTTTCTCTGCACTTGAAATTTCCTATCTCAAAATTTCAAAATCATTGAAGTCTGCGTCTGCCTAGACGAACTATCCTTGTCTGCCACAAGTGATAAATAGGACCTTGTCTGTTTCAGAAACAGTCTCAAGAGAAACTTTGTTACGGTTAGCACTAAACGCTGGCTTCCTTAACATATGTATACTCGCCATGTACAATAAATCGCACCGTTTCGTAATGCTTTGCGTCACATTTTCGTCAGCGGGATGAGTAAAGATAAACGGCTCACAGCCTTTTTATTCCTAGAAAATTTGCCAAAATGGTGAAAGGCCAAAACACTTCATAACCTTGAAATTTGATAATGAGCACCTTTTTTGTGCCCGAATTCTTGATGTTTAAAATATGCGATTATAATTGTTAAAATGTTACGCTATGTATTCACTAAAAATTATAATCCGTCTACTAGTATCTCCCGTACTTATTGATTTTAAGTATAAATTGGCTTTAATGAGTTTGTTTTTTATCTTTTGTTTGTCTATAAAATAAATTACTCTCTGTTCAACTACCATTGCTCAATCCTTAGGAAAATGTATGAGGTTTTCGCATTCATTTACGTTTATAGGTTTGAGATTACATATCATAATTATTGATATGATGATTTAGTTCAGTATCTACTAAAATGAAATTTTTCAGAAAAATTTATATAATAAATTCGTATTTCTATTTTCAATAGATTCCGTACTCTTGTTGTAAACTTGAATTTAACATTTGACTCAGAAATATCTCGGATGATAAAAAAACATCCTAATCAATGATTTTTATCCTCTCATTTTCAATTCTTTGTGGAATTACATTTGTAGTAATATAGGGTGTTATAATTAAACTAATCCTATTCAGATTTATTTTTGGACTTTTCCTTTACATTTTACTATACATAATACATTTACATAAATTTTAACATTTTATTGCAACTTTATATAGACGTTATTTGGAACTCGAGGAAAATAAAGCTACTATAAAAATGAATAATTCAAATTTTTACCATCAAGTGAAAGAGTGGCGCCTAAATAATAAAAATATCAAATCTGAAATAAAAAAGAAACTTTAATTCCTTCATTCGTTCATTGTGCATTAAATTTGCCTCAGTCACGTGTTCAAAGTGTGTTTATAACGTGTTCAATAACAGCTCGATGAATTTCTTGAAAAATTATAGCTTCATGGCATATTAATCTTGCTTTCAATTCAGGCAGAGTTCGTATGCATTCTCCATAGATACGATCTTTCAGTAATCTCCACAATCAGAAATCACAGGGAGTCATGTTTGAAGAACGATGAGGCACAAGGTAGTCAGGAAGTGAAACTACGTTTTGAGTACTGTATCGAAAGTGAGCAAGAAGTATTTCCATCTTGAATGAGTACAATAGTCTTAACAGTAGTCAGCAATAGTTTTCTTGTAAGATAGGAATGACTTGCTGCTATAGAAGTTAGCAGTAATGGACACATACGCCGGAATACATTTTTAAGCTCTTGAGAAGTGTTCTCTTCATGAATAAAATCAGCAGTAAAACCACACCACACCATACAATAATAAGGGACAGCTCTGTGTATCCATTGCTCCGTGTAGGATTTAATGATATTACTGACCACAAAATGTTCCAACTCGTGCAAGTTCCTGTCAACGTCTATTCTGGCTAGAAATCGGCAAACAAAATTAATGCTTTGTTCTATGTCTTTAAGAGCGGCTTTTGCACGAAGTTGATCTTATATGGAGGGCCATTAAAATTGATTCGAGAACCTTTCAGACTCGAAGATCAATGAAAAGATAAATCACACGCTACCACTCGAGAAATTTGCCCCCCCCCCCCTAAAAAATATGTTTTTCTTATGTCAGCCATATCAGTAGCAACTCCTTTTACCATTTCATTCGGAATCCGTTTCCACCCTCTTCCGGTCCTCAGTCTCTTCAGTTTTACAATCTTTTTAAATCAATCCGTAAGCCTTTCATGTTGTCAATATTTTTGCAGTACCAATTCTTTCTTCCAGTTCTAATAAAACGACCTACAAAGCCCGATCTTTATTCTCTTAAAGCAAGTTGGTGAATGGTTTAACGACAGAGGGGATACAGGGTAAAGTTTTCGTGGTCCCTATGACACGCAAGCGCCGCTACTAGCAATAGGATAGAACTTGGCAGCAGAATGACTTTGCTTTGTCTGAGATGGAAAGATTTTACTGCACTGATTACATTTGTGGTGCACTGACGTTCCTAATGCGCATAACGAGCTATCTGCATTGCATGATAAGCCTCATTTAGTGTTCAAACTCTAAATTATTATTATTGTTGCAACTTCCCCCCGCCATGGCTCATATAATGCATAAAGCAAGTTTCCATGAAATACGTCATCCAGAATGAGTTCTATATAATTTTGAGTAAGAAAACTTGAATAGGAACCTCTCTGAATATGTTTTGTTTTATATTTGCTATCAATGTATTTTGTATTGATGTTTTGTATTTTGCTTACTTTCATCCACTTCTTTTGTTTTGTTTTTATTGTTTTTAATTGTTTTTAAGGAATAGTTTTTTTACAATGCTTAAACAGTTTTTACATTTCCGTCTTCAAGTCTCGATTTATGCATTTGGGATGCTTGAGGAATAGTTAATGCTTAATTATAAAGAAAGCATTTTGCTTTTTAGAGTACTTAAATGATTCACACACGTGATAATGAAAAATTATTCAATTGAAAATATTTTAAATCGAAATTTTTCTCTTTCTTTAGTTGTTTCCCCAGTGATGGAAGTTATATAATTGGGAATAGAAAAAGAAGGCTAGCTGAATCTGTATATGTTCTGATTAATTTAAAACGTCAAATATTTTTTTCGTTTTCATATTAAACAATTTTAACTATCTTAAAGCTTTACTTTTGCCTCTTCTGCTACAATGATAAATTAAACTTTTCTTATTCTTGTAATGACCTTTTGCGCAGTAAAGACTTGTATTTTAAAATGCATGATGAGTATATGTGGCATGCTTAAACATGTAAAACTTTGTATAGTATCGAAAAAAAAATTAAAAATCGCTTTCTTCTTAACAATTTATATTATGCCGCAGCTAATTCAAACTAAATATTTTAATACTAAATTTTTCAAAATTAATTTCAAGCACGAAATGGTTAGTCAAACGTCTGTGCCTCAAAAATTTTAAAAACAAATTATTATTGAGAACTAGAGAAAGATTTTTATTACGTTCAATATACAATAATAAGAAATACATTTTTCCCTCTGTAGGGGATAGATATGAGCAATAGTAATGAAATTGTCCATCGTATAATATTTATATCGTCGAAACAATTCAAGCTCGGACCAATTTTTTTTTCATTTTAATTTGCTATACCATGCATGTAATCATCGGTTATCAATCGCCCATTTAAAATAAAATGACGCATCTTAATGTTAGTTTTGTCAAATAAACTATTGAATGTAGCAAAACAGTCGATTGATGTCGATGTATTTATTTAAATTACTTTGGTGTGGGTATTTAAGTTGTGGGTTTCAAGGCTAACTAGCGCTCACATACAAATTCCTAATATAAATGAAGGACATGTCCCCCAGATTCTCGGTTTGTAAGGAAAGTACGTGATCAGTTTGCGGAAAATTGTTAATGTTCATTTCTCCAAGTTTCAATTATTTTCTGCCACTTTTATTGCTTTTATATTAATTTCTTAATATTTATCGTTATTTTTATTTGCTTTTCCTTTTTAATTCAAATATTGTATATTATATAACGAATGTACAAAAGCCACAGGAGAAGCAGTAGCATCTCGGCATTCTAGATAATTACCTAAGGCTGCAAGCTTGTCATATTTAAAAAATGTTATTTGTCTAGTTATCAAATTTGTAATTTTTTAAAATTTTAATCAAAAATATTAAGATAAAAATCAGGTCTTCCTCAAGTATTATAAAATATTAGGCCAAAATCCATATTTTGTCAAGTATATTTGACCAATGTCCTGTCTATCTCATAACACTTACTTTGTTAGTACCGTATTAGTTGATTAAACACAAAGCGTTGGCTTAAATATCATATTGTATAAATAACATTTTTATGGTCATGAACTATAATGTATAAATAAATTAAGACATACATTTCTACAAGATTACTAAAAGAAAAATATCAAAAAATAAATAATTAATTTGTTGATTAAATTGAAAATACAATGATATATGAAAATAAATTGAGAGGAGCCTCATAATGTGTATTGTCTTGGGTCAAAATAATCCGCCTTGAGGAGATATAAAGCAGTTGTGCACAGTGGCTAAAATCAACGGAGGAATTTTGTGTGATTTTTTTTAGTACGATATAAATATAAATATTATTTTAGCTTTTAAAATGTTTTTTTATTTAAAATATTTACGTGTAATGATATCTCAATCTAATTTAAGGCTTGATTAATTTCCTAATTTTATATAAATTTAATCCATATTAATTTCATTCTAAAATGTTCACTTGTTTCCTGATCCAGTTTCTTTTTTTATTCAGTTACTTTTAACATGCGCTCTATAAAACTGTAAATTCAACAGATTCTGACGCTCCGAGAAAAGAATAAAAATCCTTAATGCTTTCAAAGATTCTTTTAAATATACATAAATTTCTCTGAATCGACACGTACCAAAGAAATCCCCTTTCAAAATCTCACTGAAAGGAAAATTTCGGCCTCTTTTGTTATTGTGTCATGATTATAGACTGGCGCATCTTTTATGATCGTTTCTTGAACAAATTAAGCCTCTCGGGATCGAATAAATCGGAATTAAAAATTAACCTTTTGCTCTCCGATGGTGCCTCTGACTCACCATTCAAGATTGTGCATTATTTTGACGTTTTATTCATTTATTTTTCGAATTTAATTGTTAATTTTCAAATTGATTTTAATTTAATTTATTAATTTTCGATTTAAAGTCGAATTTAATTGTTAAAATGGTTAAGAGATCTAGATTAATTTTTCAAAGAAATTCGACTTAAAAGAATTATTATATTTGTTTTTCATAGCAATAAACAAATCTTTGTATTAGGTGAATAATTTTGCATCTAATTATTTTTCGGAGGGCAAATGGTTAAAATGTATCTTATTTCCGGACACGCATCTGCTAAAATGTACATATATTTGTAACTGCTATTGTTTACACATATTTATGTGTCTCGATTTTTTTTCTCGTTGTTAATTTTAACCGGTTTGACTCGTCTTTTTCAAAACCATTTCTGTTCGCTGTTCATACAGCCCAACTTAGACTTCAACATGCAGTTTTAGAGACCTTGCTCTTGTCGCAAATTAGCAATAAAAAGCCTTCGTCCTTGATGTGTGAAATGATTCACACATTCTAAATAAATTATCTTCTGCTCTAATACCAGTCTTACCCTAACTACTTTTATTGGAATGAATGAATGGATGATCTCTTCCAAAAACGTTTTATTACTGTAAAGGAAGTGCAAAATGCCTTCCGGCAATTAGTTGCCTAGTATCTCACGCTCGGCAGTTTTCTAAGTACGAATTCGAGTAAAAAGACATCTCCATATAAAAGAAAATCTTCCCCTTAATGGGACACCAGACGCGTGTTTCTGATAACGGGCGCAAGGGCTAGAGCAATAGATTTAACTTTACTGTCGACTCTTAACATTCTTCTTTTATCAGTGAATACGTTTTATTACTGCAGACAGGCCTACTGCTCCACTAATTCTGACCTCCATAATAATTTTATCGGAGCTTTTTTACATTAATAGAGATTTTGACGTTAAAATATATTCTCATTTAGTCAATAAGTTATAAAATGAACTTGGTAATTTTTGTTTCGCATTGCAATTATACCTTTTCCATAATATTCTTATATTGTAAGCCTATCTCTGATAGCATGTGGCAATTATTGAATCGATAATGGAATAGATAAGACTAGAGAATGCGCTAATTGATCATGTCACAAATCGGGTGTAACAAGCATAGTTTAAGTGTGAAATGATTCGTTAAGAAACTTTTTTTTTTCCCAAAATGCAAATTTTTCCAAATGGCTTTCATGCACATTATTTTTTAACCCTCTGGACTCGGATGGTGCTTCTCACTCTCCATTCAAAATGATGCACCATTTTTACGTTTTATTAATTTATTTTTAAATGTTTTATTTTAAAAAATTCTTATAGAGTTGTAAGAAGATGTAGATTATTTTTCGCGGAAATTCCACTTAAAACAAATATATATATTTATTTTTAGAAGCACTAAACAAGGTGGTATGAGGGAAAATAACTATGCATCGAATTACTTTTTCCGAGTGCAAAGGGCTAAAAGTTCTAAACGTTGAAAAAAAGTTTTTGTATTCTGATATAAGATATAGATATTATATTTAATATATATTTATATTATGCTATATATTCAGATTTTGAAAACGTTTAAATGTTATTCATAGAATGTATCGTAAAAACTACGGCCAGTTTAGGGGGCGCGGTGACCTGATTGTAAGGTCTCGGCTTTGGAACTGGAGCTTTTCAGTTTCGAAGCCCGATTTCACCTAGTGTAGGGAGGTCTGGTGCACGCTAAATCCATCGGGGCCATACGTCCTCCCATTGATGTGTTGCAGTTGTTTGGAGTTCGAGGTGCCAGCTTAGGTGTCGTCCTCGACATCTGATAGTTGTTCAAAATTACAAGGTCCATCCTGATATAGCCCTAGTATTGCTCTAAAACAAAGATGCTGAACGTAACAGAACGGATATACGGCAAGTTTATCTAAAAGGAATTATATATTTATCTTATATTTTGGAAATGATACTTCATCAAGTAAATTGTAATGGAAAAAATAAGAATGCATTTCCTCAAAGATGCAAAATTAGCAGTTTTCGATTTTTTTAAACCCCCTTTTTTTTAATACTGGTTGGATAGCATTGTTCTAAATTATAAATGGAATTACATTTTTGATTTAATAGATTGTAAGTTTGGCGCTTTTTCTTGCCTTTTAATTTATTTTTTTTTACAATTTTGATATTTAAATGCCAATGAATGACGCAGCGCAATATAAGCATGCTTTGCAGAAGAAAAGAGTGCTAAAATGCTGACTGTTAAAGGAAACAATTTAAATGAATGAATAAGGATGTATTAAATGAGTGGAAATAACTGTTGTCTCAGGGAAGATTTTATTAGTTCTATTGGTCCATATTCCACGACAATATATTCTGGTCCATATTTTATTAGTGGTGTTTCTCCACGATTATATATTTTGACCGTTTAGCTCGTTGTCTATTAACACACGAATAATATCAATTTAACGACTTTGTATTTAATAACTGCTATTCGACTACTTCTGGGTGCTATTTGTAAAGCTTTGTTTTGAGTATTTTCCTATTCTACGGAATAACACCCTTGCATATGACTGATGTACGTTTGATTCTTGGAGGGTCTGCCATTCTCTCTCCGGCATGATCTTGAAGTCTGAAGGAGGAGAACTTTTTCAAATCACATCCTAATCATCTGATAATTGTATAGGATGACGAGGTCTCTTTCAGGAAAATGGTCACGTTGCTTCAAAATTAAGTGCTAATTTAAGTATTAGGGCTTAGAAAGAAAAATTGCTCAAAATTCGTCGAAATATTGAGGTTGTCCATCCAGTAGGGGAAACAATTTTTGCGCCTATATTGTACTTTCTATCATAGATAACCCTATAAATATGTTTCATTTTATGTCTCCTATTTCTGTATGTTTTAACATAAAACATGGTGCATACTAATGTCCTTTTCTGTCATCAATTAGCTACCAGTTGGACGTTATGACACCCACTAGTAAGATGATGTGAAATTTGGGTCAGCATGAAAATATGTTCCCCATGGCTTCAAAATTTTTATTTAGATATAAAAAAACGAAATCTATAGACTACCTAAAACGTAAATATTGGAGAAAGGGTCGAATCCAAAGTAACGATTGCTATTTTTACTATAATTCTATTCGATAGGATAAAGACTGATGGCAAAATATCATCCTTGGAATCAGAGACTTGCGAGTATGTGGACCTAGTGTGCGATACATTTGCCATCGTGGGTCAACTAACGTGTTAGACGCAAAAATTTGAAGAATACAAAGAAGACATTCGAGCACGTTCCTTGATCTCACCGCGAACTCTGTCCTATAAAATAGTTATTGTGCAGTCTTTCGACAGCAAATCAGATAAACAATCTTTCCCCCACCCCTTAGTGTAAAACTTGGGGGGGGGGGAGTAAATAGGAGAGTGAGCAGCTGACGTAAGGGGTCGAAGTGAATGACCACAATAGATTCCCGGAAGTCAACGAAGGAGGTGTCTGAGTTCAGCGGGAAAATGGTAGTTTTTAGAATTTCTTTGCTTTTAATTTCTAAAATGAGCATATTTATTTATTCTATCAACATTTATTCTAATTTAAAGAATGTGAATAACAGAAGAGAAGTATAAATCCTCTTTAATCATTGGCTGAGATAAGTAAAACGATTTTAAGTACTTAGATGGCACGCTGACGAGCTGCTTTAACGCAGTAAATTAATCTAACTTCCTGAATAGAAGGTTTAGTTAGTTAACAGTTCTAATAGTTAGCGTATTATGAGAGCGTCTTAATGAGGTTCCTCGCAGTATGTTAATCACATTTGCATGTAATAAATATTCAGCAGTAGATCATCACCTAAATTCTTTCATCTATTTGCTTTGCAAATCCATTCTTTTATCGCATGTGCAATAAATAGCTTCTTAGCGCGTAACGTTTGTTCAACCGCTTAAGCCCAGTGTATTTATGGTAAGCAGACAAGGACAAGATCGTTTTCTTTCCGGGTTACGCCCTTGTACTTGGCTTTTCAATTTGGGCTCACACTCAACTTCCTGTGAAGATGTTAAAAAATACAGAATGAATGAATGAGAATGGAGCAACAATGGCACGAGGCGTCTTAGAATCGGGGGCAAAAACGTATTCGCACAATGAAACATTTTTTACGCAGTTTGACGCTAGAATGATTTGTTGAAACGGCTGGCTTTGAAAATACATTGTTAGGTCTCAAAATAATTTGTGCCAGACGTAAACTGATATTTTACGAATTTAGAGCTGTAAAAATACCAAATTTTGTATTTTAAAAAATTTCAGAGAATTCCTGTTCTTTTTATAAAAATTTCATAAGGTACAGAAGTAATATATACGTTTCAATGCGATTTTTTTAGTAAATGAACTGTTGCAATTTGATTCTATTAAACAAACCTTCGATTATTCCACCTCAAGCCTACACTAAATTTTAAAAAAGTATATAAGTTCTCAGTATGCAAATAAATGGTATATGATAAAAGAAACTGCAAAAGATACAGTTTAATACAGGGTTCATTCTTCCCTTTCGCAAAATTCCGCATGGATGCTAAAATTGGTAAGTTTCTTTGTTTAATGTATAAAGCACTATGAGATCACTCCCAAAAATTTAAATTTACTTGGTAGGTGAATGTATGAAGTGTTGGATGTCTTAACCATCATATGATCTGATCCACATTTTATATCTGACTACAAAAACAGTAGTTAATTTACCACCTCGAATCTTAATATGTCAATTTGTTATTGGTATAGGATGCTAGAAGTCCATTTGGTACTCCTTCATTTTCATTTATTTCGATTGTACTTTTCTTGACCCTGTAGATACGTTTCATAAATTCTGAGCATTATCTAGCGATTGAAAATAATTTTATAACCGTTTTGAACATTTAATTTCTTATGCATTTCGATTTTTCGTTTAACTAGCAGCCTTTGGAGATGCATTTGTAGGTCTAGATTGTTGACTTTTATGCTTTTAAATGACTGTATTAAAAATATTTTGTTATTCGATACGGGCTGAAAACATGAATGAAATCGAATCAGTTTACTACAAATAAAGAATTTATATATTATACACGGAAGTGCAAACACTCCTGTGGGGATAATGATTGAATGTTTGATGGATGAATATCGCACGTGATTGAATGTTTTGATGGATGAATTGGAATTCCATCATGGCATTTAAAAATATTATTATAGATTATGTATTAAATTGAATTAAAATATTAAAATGTAGGAGAAAATTGTATGATAATGGAATTAATTTTATTGAAAAGGTAATATTTTTGGGACTTAAGATAATACAATTATTATTTTTGGTAGATTCGAAAATCAATTTCTTTTGGAAAGTCGTAATGATTACCAAATTAATATTTGTTAAATCTATTTTTGACTTAAACTTTCTATTGATGACTTAATTTTTGACTTAAACTTTTTATTTGATACTCATTTCTTGATTTCTTTTATATCTTCTTTCATCTGTCTGAATGCACTTTTTGGTGATACGGTGAACCACCTTTAGAACATTTCTAATATTTGCAGCTGCGATAATTAGATCTAAGCGTCAAATTCAATGAAAATGTAAAAAAGTTCAATAACGGAGTCTGAAATTTGTATGATAGTATACATTTGAAGTAATAATAAGAGCGATTTTTGTGCCATGTATGCTAGCATTTCATATATATATATATATATATATATATATATATATATATATATATATATATATATATATATATATATATTCGATCTTCTACCACATTTTTTTGGTTAACGCATTTATCTTGTTATTTTCAAAAGTTAGAAAAATTGTCTGCTGCATCCCACTATTTTTGCTATCTAATGGGTTTATTATTATTTATTTGAATTGGATCTTACTGTTATTGGGTAGAATAGTTCTTGTTTGCCTCTTTCAAAATTTTTTGAATTTTTTAGCAAACATGGTATACAAATAATGGTTTAAAAACTTAATGACGGTTAAATGCTGCGTTGGTCATTGATGGTTGACAGTAACATTTCGCCAGCGTCCTGGCACAGAGGTACCGCGTCTTTCTCATTATCTGGTCGTTCTGGGTTCGAGTCCTGGTTATGGCATGGTTGTTCTTCTGTGTACTATCTGTGAGGTATATAAATGCCCCCCCCCCATGTAAAAACGAACTGTGCAAGCTTATGTGATGAGTGTGTAGCTAAGTCGTACTCTTGGCCCTAGTTAGCGCTACTTCAAACAAGAGACGCTCATTCGGCATAAAATCACTGATGGCTTGTGCTTGTCCATGGCAAGTGCCATTAATAACAACAACAACAACATTTCCATTCGGGCAGCATTATCTGAAATAGAATAGATTAAGTAAGTGAATTGTATTTACCTCTGGAAATTCTCTTATTTAGACTTTCTCAAATACTTAAACGGCATATATTGTGTCTTTAGAATGAGTTACTTCCTTTGTAGTAAAAAATAGGTTCACAATATGATGTGTGATGAATAGCAAATAGTGGTCATGTTAAATGTATCAAATATAACACTGGACTTTCTTTTATCCAGCTAAGAATTGTATGCGTCTCTAATTACAGTCATTCATTAGAAATACTGTAAATCTGCTTCTTTTTGAATTACTCCATCTATTCATTTTTCTTCTGTCAAGAGTTTTTATTTTTTCTAATTCACTTTTCAATCCCTTTATCGAAACATCTTCTTATGATCTGATATACAATTGTACTATCATTGCATAGATTGTGTATCATAAAAATAACAAGTGAAAATATACCATGGATAGAAACAGTGAAAATGCACCATGGACAGAAACAATGGAAATGTACCATGATAGAAACAGTGAAATCTACCATGGACAGAAACAGTGGAATGCACCATGGACAGAAACAATGGAAATGTGCCATGGATAGAAACAGTGAAAATGTGCCATGGACAGAAACAGCGAAAATGTACCATAAACGATCTTAAGAAGTTGATAGGATCATTTTATTTGAAAATATGAATGAATTGAAAAAGACGAGTTGATCCATTTTCTGCATATATTGGTGGACGAATTGATCCATTTTCTCCCAAAGAAAAATTGGATAAGTGCAATTTTTCTTCTGAATAGAACATTTTAAATGATTTTTTTTAGTGTTAGGGGGTGGGGGAATCGCAAATTTTCAGACCAGATGCACAGACATTTTAAATCCGATTTCCGAACGTTATTCTCCTTGCTCTCTTTGACCTGAAACTTGATACAAGATATTCAAAGCGAGATTATGTTGATAGATTTCCTTTTCGGCTCTTTTTTATATATATAATTGTGGTATGTGCCTCTTCTTATAGCTCTTTTATCTAGTAGAGCTCAGGTATTGTATTTTTGGGAATCAAATTCTTTCATCATACTCTTTTGTCAACTAAGACTTCACTACAAGAAGACTGCATTGATTTCAAAGAATACTGTAAATATATTCAGTAGAAGTAATTCAAATTTAAGAACGGAATGTTATAGCATTAAAAAAGAACTTCTTTTCGTTGCTTTTTTCCCATCAGAAAGTTATTTCGAGAATTGACAGCAAGTAATTTTAAATATTATACCTTAATATGCTAACGCTTAAAATCTGTTATAAATTATTCAGGACTGTGTTTATTCATATTTTATATTATATCTGAAGTTGTTTTGTTTTATTTTGAATGGAAAATTTTCAGTTGCTTTTAGTATATTTTGTAAAATGAAATCCCGAATCGACTCAAGGTTTAAAATCTCCTTTTCAAAAAATAAATTGTATTTTTAAACTAAATATATGTCCACATAATAAAGTGGACTTAACCATATCATTTAATTTTATTTTTTAACCCCAGTTCAATATAGAAAAATAATTTTAAATATTATAGTTTGATAAAAAAATTCTTTAATTGAAAACATTCCTACTTGAAGTAAAAATTAATAATTAAACCACTTTTTGGTTTGAATCATTCTATTACTTTTTAAAAGACAAAAATTGTAAGCAATGCAAACATACATAAAACATTAAAGTTACGATATAAATTTAAATCAATTTAAGATTTAAATTTATTGACATTTATTCTGTATATTCTTGTCCCCGTTTGTCTTTAATAAGTAGAAAAATTCTAGAATTTTTCTTACAATTATTGATTAATCGTCATAATATTGGGTTTTTAAAAGACTGTAGTTATGCTAAAGCAAAAATTAACCTATATGAATATGACATAAAATTTAAATTGAATTAATTGTAGTATTACGGCTACAAGTATTAGATTTACTGAGGCCTGCCAAAATGGCAGGAAACTTTAGCCATTAATTACCCGAGAAGAAATCGGATACATTTGCTAATGAGCTAAGAAGACACTAGTGGAATCTGTAATTATGTTTCGTAAGTAAAATACTAGCCATGTAAAGAAATGGAACTCATTTTGTATTTAAAAAAACACCCATATCTTAAAATGCATGCAATTATATCATCTTATGAAAAAGATAATTTGAAAATTCTTATTTTTTGGTTTCATCTTTCCTGCCTACTTTTACAAAAACATTATTTAAGATTTAAATGATTAAAATACAAAAATAAAGAATTGTATAAATATATTTGTTTTTCAAACATAACCTTTTCATACTAGTGTAGCGTTAATGTATTTTCATATCGTGATTCATGAAACGCTTTGACGATTCTACTTATTTTAATACATAATTAAATACATTATGCATTCCGTTGTAAGAAAAATTTATTAAATAGTGCCTTCAATAACTGTAGTTTTCACTTTAGAATCCATAGAGTTCTTGATGTTTATGAAATACACCTATTGATATATATTGTTTTCGAATGACAAAATTATATTTAATGTCAAAAAATTCAATTTCGTGGTATAACAATTCACCACTTTGTCAGTGTCGCGATTTGAAACCGAAGACAACAATAATTATTTTGGACCCAACTCAGAAATTGAGAATGATTGATCCCAATATCTCATTCTTAAAACTTTCTAACTTCCAGCTTTTTATAATCGAAGCGATGAGATCTTTTTACGAGAAGAATTTTTGATTGAAGATTATATTTATAACTTCCAGCTTTTTGGCAGAAAAACACACACAAGAATATTTAATGAAATTGCGATTCGACCTTGTAATCTGCCAGTGAAAAAGATTTACCACAAAGAATCTATAACTTTATGATGTGAGAATTATGATAGAATGCTCCTTTATTATTTGTTTACTAAACGATAATTCTAACTTTATTGGTATTTACTATACGAATAGAGGAATGCAAATGTATCAAATTTTTTCGCATCTAATCCGAGTAGTTGAACTGAGGAGAAACACAATTTAGCTTTATTCAATGAAAGAATTTGGGTTTATGGTCTTCTGAATGACGTCATCTGAACAGTAATTTACAAGCTAAATACGCTAGATTTACGCTACTTCCTTCATATTTCACCCTAAGGCGTAGAATATGTATCGGCATTAATCAATTGCTGGAAGTTTCATTGAGTGTCTCTCCCTTAAATGATTCAATTTGAAATGTTTTTCCGTATTTGAAAAACAGAACTCTCATCTAAATCTATGCATTTATGTTTTATCAAAAGATTAGAGTCCTTTTAAGTAATATGTTAATGTTTTTTTGTCAAATGATATATTTTTCATTATCATCTGCCTCTGAAATTTTTTTTTAAAAAAATATTATTCTTGCATTATATTATTTTAACACAGTAAGATTTACTAAATCTCATGACCAACTATAACAAGATGGAAATTAACGGCGATTTTACGTTATTTGAGGTAACTTTAAAACTACTGCAATGACTTTCGTTTACAAGAGTCAATCAAATTGCACTCAGCTAATTAATATTTAATTTCGACAGAAAAAAAAAGACAATACATCGTGACGCGTATTTTTTAATGTGTCACTAGACTTGTATATTTTTGAAAATAGTGAGAAAGAGAAACTCTTCTGTAGCGTAGTCAAGCCTTACAAGTGCTCTTCCGGGGAGGGGGGAATTAGTATGTCCCATTCCTTCCGAAACATTACTTTTAATTTACATAAGAGCCCGCAACAACTTCAATCGCCAAGTACTGTCTGATGGACAACCATTGGCAGGTGGCCAGCGCTCTCTTTCGCTTGCAGCAGGACATTGGCTTTTGAAATGTGGTGAGTCAGCGACACCTGCCCCACCTCCCACTAGTAATGCACTTCACTTTTTCTTTGCGTTTCTTTTTCTTCCTTTCTGCCGCTTTGGAATAGCCCTTATCAGCACAGACGGCGTGGAAAAGATGCTACGATTCGCGAAAAAAGAAGTTGCTGATAACCGCAAAACTAGAGGTTTCGAGATGGATTCTCTTCGGTACCTTTGTTCTGTTTGATCCCTCGGCTTTACCTGATGTATTTCTCACCATGTGTTTATGCATTGTATCTATTTTGACTTTTTTGCCTGTTCTGTCAGCTTTACTCAACCGAGAGCACAAATTGCAAGATGAAGAATAATTAAATGATATCAGTATTTCAAATGGAAAAGTTCTATTTTGTTACTCTATTTCCTCAAAGAAATTGGTTTTACTATAGAAAATGGTTGAAATTCTTTCATCTAAACTTAAGAAAGGACTTAAATCCCCGAGTAACAAATGTGTTTAATTAAAAAATTTAGAAATTAATAGAATTGGCTTATTTTATGAAAATATATAATAAACTTGATTACATTTTTTAAAAAAAAACATTACTCTCTAAATGACATTTCGTTTTTAAAATTTCCGAACAATTTTTGGAATCCATTTCTTACGAGTCTGAAATCTTCCATTGTGGAAGTACTATGAAAGACAATAAAAGCTTAATACTTGGATCTGTATTTTGAACTTCAATAATATTCTGTATGTATTGTATTCCAGTATTTAATATTGCAGAAGAAAAAAAAAAGATTTAGTTTAAATCTTGGAGGCGGGACTTGGAAAATTTGGTTGAAGTTTTACATTTGTGTTGCCAAAGACAAAGTCGACGACTCATTAAATTGTATCCAATATTTTAATTGAAAATGAGCATAGTATATAGGATTATAACCAACATAACTAATATTGTATCGCAGCATTCTGTTTTACAGATAAAACCTCTCAAGTCTTTGAACATTGTGGAGCTGGTTATTCTGAATTACGTAGTTTAATAAGAAAGCTGAGTAGCAAGTCGAACTCTTAAAAATGTACCATACTTTTGGTCAACAAAAAGTTTGCACGAATTCTAGAATTTAATTTTAAATCTGTTTCTTGCGTGAATACATTGCTAATTACAGGAAATTCAGGGAAAAAATATTTAGGTGGAAAAATCACTCATTATAATTTTTTAAAAGTATTTTCCTTTTTGAAGTATAATTTCAAATCAGTCCTTTTTTTAATAAAAAAATTATACTGACAGAACTTCAATTTCTCCTGATACATTTAAGAAATCCTAAAAGCAATACCCGACTACTTCACCCATATTCCAGACAAGATTTTAACACAGTGCTAAATAATAATATGTGATAGCTTTTATTTTATTTACATCAATAAATTGATCTTTCAATCAACCGAATTTAAAATCCTGACTGAACAATAGATCGTACGATGATAGTTAAATATAGTTTTAAATGGTGGCTTAATTATTAAAGATTTATCTGATTAAATGTTCGGAAGCTTTTGAGTGACAGAATAAAATTCAAATTAATTGTTCGCATTTGTTTTGAGTACTTCTAATGCTGAAATTCTGGGCCTGATTCTAAATCGGGACTTACGAGCCTTAATCTCTAAATGTGTTAAATGAGTTTTTGGATATTCTTTATCTGTATTGTTATCCTTGCCATCTGACCCGTGAAAGATACTTTTCTCTAGAAAGCCCCCTTCTGAAATCAGTTTTTGTTGCATTATGTGTCATTTCTAGGTCACTAGGTTAGAGTTTAGAGGATCAACAAGTGGCTTGGCCTTCGCAATCTCCCACACTACTTAGTCTTTAATTAAGGGCAACTAAGCCGCTGACTAAAAATTGCTACCATCGCAATCTTTTATGGCGCAATTATGAAAGATGATTTTGGTACGCGATTCCCTTTTCCATTTGCAGCTTAATGAACCAACTTTTAAGAAAGAGCAGCCTAGCTGCTACTTCATTTGCTAAATGAAATATTTTGGAATGGAATTCTGCCTGACATCATTTGGTAAATCTGCTTCAGAAAATTTTAATAATAATAAAAGTATAAGTTAATTTATATATCACAGCGCCTAAAACATTTTATTTTATTATAATATTTATTTATTTTTCCATAAGTACAAATTGAAAAATTAACAAATATTTTCGAAATGGTTAAAATCTGTGAGACTACTGGCGTTTTGATGGTCTTACTAATTAAATGCTTTGCCAATGTGTTTATACTATTTCTTTTAAGACTTTTTTTATATTTTGATGTGAAAAGACTTGGTGTCGCTTCGATGGATAGCAATAGTATAAATAATAAAAATAAAGTTTTTAAAAACGAATCAATGTTATGATTTTCTAGTTTTAGTCTTTAATTTATAATACATTTACAAGTTAATGTGATATTTACAATGATAATTTCTCATTCATTATTAGATAGCGCTGTTCTGTGGCATTATGAAAATAAATCGATTAATAGGTAAATAAGGACTGAAAATATTGAAGTAATGAATGTCATCAAAATAGCGTAATTGTGCAAAATTTCCCAATGAGTAAAAAATTAATTACATATTTCCGAATTTCCAAACAGAAAGTATTAAATTAAAAGTTTTCAATGAAATATATCTTTCCTATAAATTTTCTGCTGTAAAAAGTTTCTTTTATGTTGCGCTAATTTTTTGAATTGTTATTCCCTCTAATTAATATTTTCATTATCTGGAGAACGACCGTTAATGTGTAATGCGCCAAGTATTATCATGGAACAGCGGACTTTCCGCTATATCGAAGCTGACATACTTGGAACTCATTATTCATTTACAAAGACATGATTGCATATTAAAACGAGTTTCTGAATTATCACAAGAAGCTCACTGACTTGTCAAAAAATAATTAAATTGTCTGATTTGATTTTCTTTAAACTGGTGCATTTGATTATGATGCTACAGTTGCAGTTTTAACTTGGCCATCCAGTTTTATTTCTTTGTTTATGCTCTATCAACGGATAATTTAAATTTTTAATTCAACAAGTCTTTTGTAAAAAAAAAAGATTAAGTGCCACAACAGGCTTTTCGCTTCATTGAATATTGGGTGCTTAACCTTTGGCATCTTTTGACGAGACAGATACGTGATTGAATTTCGAAATCCTTAAATTTGTTCATTAGTAATGAATTATTCATAGTAATTATTGTTGAAAGAAATTACTTGGAATCCTTAAACACCTTAAGTATCCTGTTGACTCTCAGTTGGATTAAAAAAGAAAGGAATTTCTTAGACGAAATGTGTCGCCTAATTAAAAAAAGAACTTGGTCATCAAGGTGTTAAAAAGGCGGTATTCTTTTACAAAGAATCGTCTAGATAAATTTCACTCTTGCAGTTGTTTTTTTTCACAAGAATAGCAAGGCCATTCATTTCCCATCGTTCTAACGGTGGTAGTCTCTGGAACAGATAGAAAGCTGAACCGAGAATGCTAGACGGTAAGAACTGCTGAGTACTGATTGTTGTTTTTATCTAAACATTTGAAGATGTTGTTTAAATTCATGTCACAGCATAAATAACGTAAATATTGACAGAAAACTTCTCATATATCATATGAAATAAGGCCCAGCTGATTCCTTGATTAATGTTTCACCTGTAAAGTGCCTATGCGTGCAAGCCTCTCTCTACAGAAACAACGATGTCGGCAATCGGAACATGTACTCCATTGCTTGTAAAATGCCTCATTAACTTTTATTTTTATCAACTTCGGGGGGAAATATGACAGTGAATTTATGAGTTTTAGCTAAGTTTTTCATCCCAGTGTTAAGGATAATGGAATTCCAGTCGTTAAAAAAAGTCCCCCCCCCCTGTATACTCCACAACAGCTAAAGTGCCTGCACCACATCTATGACTTACTGAAGCTTCTCGTAAAACGTGGAACGTGGCCTTGAATTTTCCTCGGTCAGAACGAGTCACGCAACCGACAGAATTTACAAGTTGGAACAAAAAATAAGGGCTACAACGATCATGGGAATTGCTAGTCGGATAACATAAAGATCATATAAGTCAAGACAGAAAACGCCTGACCGTTCTCTACTAATTTATTACATTTTTCCGTGTGTTAATGCTGGCTCAGTAATTCGAATATTGGATACTATTGATTTTACTGCTACTTGTTTGGAAGATGAAAACAGGAATAAAATATATTCATTTTGCAATTTCAACACCTTAAAAAGTGCATCCGCATGAAAGATGATACTATTTGTAGAAATAAAAGAAATCTTTTTATTCATTTATTGTACAAATATTATAAAGGAACTAAATTATGATTGATTCTATGAATCTATTTTTAAATTAGTTTATCTTCGTAGAAACTAATTTAATTCATTATCTTTATTTAATGATCATTATACTATTAATATTCTATATTATGAAATTCTCGAATTCTATTTTGAATTCGAATTTTTTGTTTTTAATTTTAAAATAAAAAAAGAGGAATGTATAAACACTTTGAGAGGAATGGATAAACACGGAAGTGTTGTTCAAATATTCTTCTCACTTGACTCTTGTATTGCTTTTTAATAATAGTTCTGTGTTGCAAAGAATTTTTCGAAACCTGATTGATCATTTAAAAAGTGATATTATAAAATTTATCGAGTTGAATATTTTCTTTTAGATTTAGTAATACTTCAGCAAAGTTTACTAATATGCAAGATCAACTAGTTTTTATGTCAAAGAAATAACTCATCCCAAATAAAATTTTTAACATAAATTTGAATCGTGTAGGCATATATACATTTCAAGTACATTTAAAAGTTTGAATTCTCTATATTGAATATTAAAGACTCGTTTTTCTAAGAGAATTTTTTAAATTCACTTTATTATAATAGCCGTAAAATATTGTAGTAATTTTTTTCTGGTGAGATTCAAGAGATTGTGATAGCCTAATGGCAAATTTTCAGTTACTTGACCGGTTGTTTGTTGGTTCGAAATCCGATGATATAAAAATTCATCTTAAATTGTAATATGATACACGTTAAACTCGATGTGGAGTTAAACGATCTAACTATAAAGAAGAGGAAATATTTCATGTATAATTTTTGTAATCCATCTATGGCTCTAATTCAAGAGCCTTGCCCAGAAATAGTTCTCGTGTAATTCACAATGGGGTTTTAATCTAACTTAAACTAAAATAGAACAGACAAACTTTCAGTTTCGCTTAATTTTTATTTTTAAAGTTCTAAAACAAGAATAAGTGTTCAGGAAAAGATTTAGTAACAGTTCTTTTGAAATAAATTTTGAAGGTAAAAATATCTTAAAACTTAAATCTGAGCTTCTAACTAATGATGGTCTAATGTAAACAATTGAATGGAGGGAGAAGATCTTAAAAGTTTGTTCTAAAGTGCTTAAAAGCAAAATCTTTTGTTTCCAGAAAAATGACAGAGAAGCTTTTCTTAAAAATGTGGCTCTAGATAAGAGATAATTAAAAACTTCCCATCGCTTCCTCAATTGATTCACCGACAAGCTTCTCCTGGCTCGAAGCCATTGCCACTCCCAACACTCTTAAGTGAACTGTCAAAATGATAGTGATATCGATTAAAGACAAACCACTTCCATCATAGCATATCTTAATCGTCATTTTCGCAATAGCTTGATAGATAGCATAGGAGGCCAGTACGTAATTAACGACTTAATTGCTGCCGTTTCCCAGAATCCTTCTATTTTTCCCGCTACCTTTCTGCAATTAACGCAATTTCATAAAATTCCTTTTCTGGTTGGTTTTTAAAGTCTCTCACCCTCCCTCTCCCTATAAGAAAGTCGTAACCTACATTGTGTTTGACGATGTGACACTTTTAGAAATTTTGGGGCCAGAAATTCGTGCCAATTGCTTGTCTCCAAGTCTGGCTGAAGAGGCGTTGAGTTGGTTTTTTGTGACCCTAATTCCTGCCATCTGCCCTCACCATTGCTTTTAAAAGAGAGAAGTGCTAAAAGGAGTCTTTTACCACTTTTTAAATGGGTCTAGTGTACTGGGTGAGGTGTGCGATAAATACAGTTCTGCCAACAGGGTAGGATCAATCACTTTTTAACTATCTACTTTTTATCAAACGGGGATGCGGCGCAAGAAAGTGTTCTCTGAACAGGTTTTATATTTTCCCCTTCGGGTTTTTCGGTATTAATGAGTTAGTTCTCGCAATAAGGCACCTAGGTGCATCCCCTGCATCATTTGATATCAGGATGCTTGTAAGTAATATCTACCTTGCTAGAAGAGTTAAGAGACTTAATTCGTGTAATTTATTGTCATCATAATATCTCATCACACAATTAAGAACTATTATTAAGCGGAGTTTATTATGGATAATATGGCAAAGATCCAAATGACTAAGTGTTTGTTTTTGATTCTGGGAGCAGAAGTACGTCTAGATTATTCTTGGACTCATCATGACAAGATAAAAATGAGAGGACTTCCATTAAAAAAATTCTTTGTCGTAATGAAGTCTACTGAATTTCAGAGAATGTTTTGTTATAAGTTGAAAAGACAGTCAGCATATTATGTTGATTAAATATGTATAAAAAATGAAAATTTTAAAAAGAAAATGTTGAATTTGTTCATCGTGTTACAAAAACCCTTTTTTTTATGAACAATTTATAAAATGGAGCGTACATTATTTAAATTTTTTTTCCAAAGATAATTGTTCTTTTTATAGTTTTTTAAAGGTTATAACATTATCGAATCATAAATGTAATGTTATAAGCTGTTTAATATTGTCAGAAACGAGTTTTTAACGATTCATCTTTTTCGTCTGTGTATTAAATTTTTTCAGAGACGAATAGCACATGTTCTTTCCTAAAGAAGTTTTATGGGTCCATGAGGAACGTCTGTGATGAAGAAAATTTTTACTATCAAATATAACTTAAAATTTGTATTCATAAGGTGTGACGTGATGAAAATTTTAAATCCATACCATATTTTTGTAAATTGTGGAGTGATATATACGTATTCAAGATTGTGTCTCGATCTAACAAAAATTGGCTTTCGACCTACAATTTGGAATGCACTATAAGAGAATGACTTTCTTATTTTAATAAGTTTCTTATGAATTAAGTGGTCACAAAATAGAATTTGTCATTGGAATTAATTTAAAGAATGCAATATCTCGTAATATTTTTAAAATGTAACATATTATTCACATTTCAACGTTTCTTAGAACTTTAAAAAATAATTATAATTTTTATAAGACTTGGCTAATTCGAAACTCACAAAGATAACATAAAAATTAAAGTTTCAAAAATTCCCTTTAAAATTGATTCGGAAAATTAATAGAGCAGAAGAAACAAGCAACATTTTTATGAAGATAAAACAATCATTTTTTGACAAAAAAATAACGCTTGCATTTTTTGGGGGGTTTTCAGTCGTTTTCATAAATAAAATAACCGATAAATAAGAACTTATTTTGATATAATAATTTTATTTTTTAATTTTAATAATAGCTAAATAAAATAGGTAATTTCATTAAGACAATTAAATGTATAAATGTTCCGCATCTCAGATGTTCAAAAGTTTTTTTAGAAATTAATATTTTTATCGGATACATTTTACAGAAGTAAATTCTTCAAATGAATTAAAAACCTTCAATATTATTCACCTATGATTTCCGAGAACACAAAGTAAGAAAGCATTTAACTAAAAAAAATAATTAAAATTTTAACTTTAGAACCAACCAAAAATAAATGCAACTAATTCAAAGTTACAAGACAATAATTTAGCCTATTTAAATTTAAAAAATATCTTGGGACGTGTTTTAATCAGGCAAGTTCCACAGAGATTAAACGAATTATTTATAAAAATACAATTTCAACAAATAAAAATATTCCATGCATGCTTCCTTCCCTGATAGAAAACTCGACCTTGAATAATTTCGTCCTACCTTTTATTAATGGAATGGCATCTAATTTTATATTTAACTAAAATATGTTATCTAATATTTGCGTTTTACTATTGAGTTTGTCCTAATTTTTTTATTCGCTTCATTTACCCTGAAAGCATGGAATGTGCCGTAATAAATATGTAAAATAAAAATACCTTTTTCTCAAAAATAGTCTGTCAATTTATAAAGTACCAAACATTATTTATTTTATACTGTAAAGAATAAAATACATTCTTTCTCTATCGTTTCGAGATTTAAGAGAATTATTTTATTGACGAGAACTCCAAAAAAAGCTGCGTTCTTTTTAAAGTTTCTATAATTTAAAGCTTTTTCTATAATTTTAAATTATAAACGTTATCAGTAGGGATTTTTCCATATTTTTAAGTAGCTTCGTGAACTTAAACAGCAACAACAAAGTGGATTCTTTTTATTATACTTTTTTTGGATATGTAATTATTTGCTTTTATTGATAAGAATTTCTTTTTCGTCCAAAGATAAGGGAAAAGATTTCAACCTCGTTTACGTTAAATGCATTAAATTATTTTAAAATGAGCACTTACTACAGTAATTTTATATAAAGATACTTCAGCCTCTCTTTAGTTCATTTCATTAAACCTTTATTCAATAAATATTTTCTATTACTAAGAATACCAACTAGTCTTTTACTCGAATTTAAAGGAGAAAGAACTTTTTTTTTCTCGAAACCTACGCTAACGGTAATTTTTATTAGTATATATTTCTGACTATTTCTTTAACATTTATGTATAAAAACTTTTACAAAATTATTTTATGTTTAAATTTTTTTGGATATTCAGATTTGGTAAATTACAAATAACATTTTAATAATCCAATTCTTGCTGTCTCTTGTCCCTTGCAATAATTATAAAATGTGAATTATATTAACCCTCTAGCTATCTCCCATTTAGGGATTTTGGAATTTGACGTACGATACCCTTTTCTAAAATATATTTGATGCACCTGAAAGTTTAATTTCATTCTCTATATATCAGTCAGTATTATGTGTAGCAGCAAATGCGTATTCGGGTCTTAACAACTAGCGAACAAATTTGAAATTATAATGTAATCTACAAGCTGAACGGAATAGAGTTGCCATATTTGAAGTAGTATATTTCTGGATTGGTTTTTATATTATATACCGTATATGAATATGTAATTTAGAGGTTGTAGTAGCGATCTGTTACATACTCAACCTTTTGCTTTTCACTGAAATATTTTTATTGGTCATTTTATAATGATATATTTTCAAAAATGCTAAATATTTTCAAAACAAAACATAATTTGAATATAATTGTACGGTTATACAAATTTTTCTGCGTATATAACTATAAATTATTTCGTCTAAAATTTCATAGAACAAATTGGCAGTTAAAGTATTAAAATAAGATGGGATGCTTTTTTTCTGTGATACATAATTTAGTTATATCAAAACAGATGTCTTATTTTTTAATTATTCTTATGAAATTTCTTGATTTTATGGGAGGCAATGATTATGAACTTTTGACTACAACAAATTTTCTTGTAAAATGTATGCTTTATTTGTACGATAGCAACATTTTTTAAAATTCTTTAACTTTATAAATGTTACAGAAGAGAAAAAAAGTTACGATAAAACTTTGATAATGAATTTCTTTTGACCTATCAGAGGTTGCTATTTAATTTTAAGAAGCCATATTTTAATGCATCACTATAATATATCTTAAAACGCTATCGTCAAGTATAACGGTTTGATCTTGGAATAGGCTACTCGAGAGCATCTTCAGTTCTAGCAGTTTATTTGTTTGCATTAATATTCATTCCCTCTGTTCGCAAAATATTTACCATCTAAATAAAATGCCCGGCGACATAATCAACAAGTTGTTTGTCCTTCAGTTAGCAGTCTCTTTACTCCTCACGCCTAAATTGTTCCACGCACACCTTTGCATACCTCCCCGTCTGCCGCTTGTCTGCAAGAAAAGAAAAGAGGGCGGCTAAAGCCAGGAAAAGAAAAGGCTGAGAAATCCTTGACATCCCCCCCCCTCTTCGGCTTTCGAGGTTCAACAATCAATTTTGACTTCCACCTGTCGAAGTAGCTTGTCAGTAAGATCCCACTGCTCTCTGATTTCTGTAGTTTTAATGAGACACTAAACCGCCTTGGCCCCTTCCAAGGTCAAGATGAGGTCAACCAACACCTTCGCAAATTTTCTGCTCCAGTGCATCACTACTTTCATGAACGTTGACATAACCTCACGAAATTTTATTCCGGATATTTAGTCCCTGAGCGCGAATCTTCAAAAGGACCTGCATCTCCCCCCACCCCATCTCACCCCAACGGTAAACCTGAATACAGGGTTTTGGAAGATAATCTCTTGTAGCAAGAAGACCGCTGCAGTGGTTGGAAGATGATTTGCGCGATGTTTTCGCTAGACATTTGAGCCTCTGTACTAACAATATTACTTTTTCGAAAACTTGTTTCGGAATGTTTTTAAACCCCGAAAAATTCATATCTAAAAAGAGGAGTTTATTTGAACTTTGGTCTCTCGAAGGGCTGAGTTTTTGTGTCGCTTATGAAAACAAAGATTATGTATACGCGTCTTCTTTTGTGTAGTTTGCATTCTGTGGCAATATAACATGGTGTAAGGATAAAAATCTTGTAATTCTACCCATTTGATCTAAAAAAGTTTTTAACGTTACTTAGAAAAATTTTTCCCTCCCAGATGGTTTGTAAGGATGATTGACATGTTTGTATGAAGAGCGAAAAAAATAATACATTGTCTGAAGCTCCTTTGACGTGCCCGGGGATTATTCTTTGAATGGATGATCTGTTTAAGTTGGCTGTTTGTTTGCTTTCCTAAATCTCTTTTATAAATTAAGCTGCTCTCTAATGGGTATAATCTAGGAAACTTATTTTGGTCGCGTTTTTGAAAATATTATGCATAATAATCGTTTAAAATCAATCCATATTTTTGAAAAAGCACATGTGGAAAATCGGTGCTAAAAAAAGTATTTAACAACGGGGAAATTGACTAAATATGAAGTTGCTGGGACCACAATAAAATTAGATTTATCCCAAAATTTGAATCCAGTAAAATTGGATCTAAAAAGGAGTACAGTACAATTTTAAAAATAAATGTTATTCAAGATTTACTTTTGAAATGTCAGTTTCAATAAATAATATGTAATTACCAAAATTTAATTATTTAAATTGCTTAATAACTTTAGAAAATACCGTCAATAAATAAGTAATAATAAACAACAAATAATAAATTAATATTAAATAATAATAATAGATAAAATATTGATAAATAATAATTAGAAATTGATAAATTAGTATAAATAAATAAATAATAATAATCAGATAAAATATTAATAAATAATTAAACAATAAATCATAATAATAAGTAATATATAACAAACAACAATTGATAGAACTTTGTATTGACACAAGTGTAAAACAAAACGTAAAATCAAATTATGCAATTAACTTCAAGCCTGTTCAAAGTTTTAAGAAACAAAGATTTTTTTAAAAATTAAATACTATGTACAGGAGTAAAGTTTTAGGGAGAAGTAAGGCCCTTAAAATTTCTTCACTTATGCCAATGCCTTGCGAACGTAGCATTGTTATCTAACGAGCGAAAACAATTCAGAATTAAAAACTATTTTTCATTTTCGGTTTTGATTTAGAATTATTCAAACCAAATGCAAATTATCGACACATTTTATTATAAGATTTCTAGAAAATTCAAGAGATCGCAGAAAATTTTCGAATTAAGAATACAAGATTAGCCTATTCCTAATGAACTTCGATAAGTTATAAATTATAACTTATTTCATACTGGAATTTAATAAGCCACTAAAGAGAGTATTAAAAATTGCTTGAGTCTCAATTACTTAAGAGTAGAATAATTTGGGATACGTGTAAAATAAATTATTGGATTTGAATTTTTGAGTTTAAAATGAGGTGTTTTCTATTTGGACGTTAAATCATTTCCTTTGATTTATCTTGTGGAACAGGCACCTGAAAAGTAAGCTTTTTAAATCAGGATTTTTAAAAGCCGAGATATTGAAGTTAATTATTAATTTGCTAATTTATTTGGACTATTTAAGTTGCACTTTATTTTTAATATGAAAAAGAAATACCTTTCTTAATAATAATCCATCAAATGAAATTAATAGTTTTTTAGAGTGAATATTGGAAGAGTTTCAGTAGTTATCACTTAATTATAATTCCATTTATTTCTCAGATCCGAAATTTTAGCAATTTTAAATTGGCGATAAAATAAAATCAGAGACTCTTAATGAAGAATAAAGCAGTACATATATGTCTTATTAATTAATTTTGTGTTATTTTGTTTTTTTTATTTTGTATGAATATCAATATTTTTCCTCGGATTTAATTAAACTGGGTTATATTATTCAATTTGAGATGCTGAAAAGATGATCAAAAATCAAACGTTATTTCAGATTTTAAAGGCTGATCTCTGTTTTACAGATTAACTGTTGATATTTTAACATTTAACTTCTGAAAGTGTGTATAAAATAAAATGGTTGTTATTTTTAAAGTACATCGCGTACGAAATGGTCTGCATCTTGATAATTTTCCATGAAAATTTGTCATTAATTTAATATTTAATTCATCATATTTTTCTACCTTTTAAATTTCCAAGGGTGCTACAATATAGTATTCTAAACACTGTCTTGAAACAAAGAAAATATATAAATAAAATAAAATGAGCTCTTAAGAAGTTTTTTAGAAAGTCGTGAAATATGAAATTTATATATATATATATAAATTCTTTGATTAAATTAAATGCTCTGTATTATATTGATTTTAATATGAACAGTCAGCTATGATAGTACTCCTAATTTTTTATGATATTAATAATTAAAACGAACTTTAAAATTTTCTTAAATTTATTTGTTCTGGGAGGATATTTATTTACAGAAGTACATAATGAAAAAGGAAATAAAAAATCTTATACAAAATGCGTAGTGTATGCTATGAAAGCGATAAGCTTGAATAAAATTTATTTCATATCATCCATATTTCTGTAAAAAATAATTATTTTCTGGACTTTTAAGGGAATGATACCCTGTATTTACATAGGTAAATAGATAGATGATAGTCCTCGTGCTGCTTTATTGCAGAATGTAACTTTATAATGGATCTAAAACTTATTTAATACTGGAATTTAACTGAATAAATAAATGGCAATTTCCGGTTCTAAAAAATCTACTTGTATTGATTACAAAACTTTCATTATTTCGATGTATCCTGAAAGGGTCCCCATCTTCTGCAACAACTTTTAATGCCGCTTAAAAGAAAACTGTTGTTCATGACTTGGAAAAGCCAACAGATGTTTAAAAAATTAACTGAACAACAATCAAATTTCACCTTGTGCAAAAACTTAGTTCAAGACGAACTTGAAAAGGACTCCATATTCCACAGTATGTTCTTGAGTAAATAAATCGAGTTATCAGTTCTGGGTCAAAGAAAGTGTTTATTCTTATCTTGATATCAAAACTCCCGGTAGTTCGAAGTAGCAAAAGCAAGCCAGTGGGAATACGATTATTTCTTTGTGACAGCTCAGGGTTTCGAATCTAAACCGAAGCAAAACAAACGTGACTTTTATTTGATTCATGACCAAACAAAGCATTATTCAGAACTATTTCTTTAGTTGCAAGCTCTTGTCGTTGACCCAGTGCAACGGGGAATACGGCTTCTCCGTTATTGGCGAAGGTTATTTCCGTCATTTTGCATCGTCTGAAATCTGCATCCATGTGTGTTCCTGAAGAGGTAATTGACACGCCAGGTCTGGCGGTGCCCTTCAACACTTTCGCACGTGACCTAAAACTAACTGCCATTGAACTGTTGCCGCTATCATTCATTGCTTTGCATCTTAACGGGAAAGGAGGTTTAGTTGAATGAAAAAATCCTTTTTGGGTAGATATTTCAATCCTTTTGTCATTTCAAGGGAAATGGTGTATTTTGACGTGAATGTACTCATTATTCGAGCATTTTCGTTTTCAAAGAAACGTATCATTAACGCCAATTTCATGGAGAGAAAAATTCGGCCCAACTTGAATAGACCGACAGATGTTTTAGTAGACGGAACTAGATTTTAATAAAAGATTTGATGCAGAAAAGTATTGATTGACTTTTACGAACAATGCATGTTTCACAATAGTTTTATTATGTTAAAACTTCACTATTTCGTTCAGCTGTAATTAATGGATTTCACCTTCTTTTTCGCATTTTTACAAATATAAGACACAGCTTATTGTATTTTGTGATGAATTGTCTGTAAATATCATGATATTGAACTGTAAATTGAATGGAAACAAATAGGTGGTAGAAATATTTAGTTAGAGAATATATTAAATCTTGATAACTGTAACTAAAAATGTTAACTTTTTCATTCATGAAATAAGTTGCTTAAAATAATTAATTTGAATGGGTTCCAGTTTCCATAGTTGTTGATTATTTTAATGCTTTTTTGCTTGATAATACATATATGTTCTTTCAATATTATAAAATGCGTGAAATAAATATTATTCACACAAAAGGTTTATATTTGCTTAAAAAATTTGAGAATGTAATAAAGAGAAATAGAGGACGTATCCCTCTTTATGCGTTATATAATCATCTTGTCGGTGTTATTCATGTATTTCCGTAATTAAATTATCAAGCATATATATATATATAGATAACATCGTAAATGTAAATTGATACATAAACTTTTTAAAAAAACTTTTATACCATAATCTATACGTAATTATTTTAAGAAAATGTTAAAATTTGTTCATATTTTTGTATGCGACTCTTTTTGTATTGATAAGAATCTGTTTCTGGTATGTCTTTTGAATGAATCATGGGTTCAAAAACTTGTCTTTCTTTCTGCCTTTGCTCATAATCAGAGCTATTCGCGTTTTGATAAAAACAATATAAAGTTATTATCACGAATCCGGTCCATTTTGTTTATGATATTAGTATTGTAAGTGAATCAATTGGTCTAAATAAAAAAAAGAAATGAATAATTTCTTATTTCTTTTTTTACCAGAATATCTACCAGAGTATTTATACAAGATTTAATAACACAAATATTTTACTTAAATAGCACTTTCTCATTTCATTTTTACTAGAATACCAGGTTTAATTAATATACCAGAGTAATTAGTGTGTAAACTGCAATACCACTTGGACTTCCGATAGTTCTGCAGTTTTTTCTTTAAAATTCTTCAGTATTTTAAATCATTTGCTATAAAAAATAAAAAGTTTTCGTTAAAAATTGTTCAACAATTACTTTAAGTTAAATTTTAAGTGACATAACAAAATCTGATAAAACGGGGTCGCTTTATTTATTTTTTAATTACAGGAAAGAGACGAGTGAGATTTAATGAGTTCTAAACTGTATCAAAGTAATGACCAAACATTTTGATTAATAAATAAATAAATAAAATAGAAAGAAATCTTTAAAAAAATAAGCATGAGTTTATTTTCCTTGCCTTATATTGGCTATGAGATGTAATTTCTACTTCTAAAGTGAAGTGTTATTCTTTCCCTGAAGCAAAGCTGTTTTGATCCGCGTCATATTTAAACCATTATTATGCGCAGCTTGGTCAACAACAAAAAAGGGGGAATACAAGAGACTCTTGTTAAGGGACAGTTTTCCTTAAATTGGTTTTTAAACCACTTAAGTTCAAGTGGAATGTTTTATGTAATAAGGAACTTCCACTTGCATTGCAAGTTTCAACTACTTGTATTTCACCCTGAACCTTACAAGCGTAATGTTTATTTTAATGTCAAAGTTTTACATAACATCCTTTTACTTATAGTAATTTTTTCTGTAATACCTGAATTTTTAATTGTTTAGAATAACTAGTTGTAATGATTAATTTTAATAGTGGAATTGAAATCGATTAACGCATATCGATGAATTTATTGGACCTGTTTAAGTATTTAATTTTCATTTTATTACATTCTTTAATCTGAGCCTAATACTTTCAGGAGATGCCGAGACATGTTTATAAAATGTGAAAAATTTTAAAAAAAATTTCAGAAGATAAATATGTTTTTTGGGACATTTAGTAATGACTTTTTATCAATAATGGATTTCAATACTGATTGATGGATTTTCTGTTTGGATTTATATATATATATTCAAACTACATACTGATTCGAATATTTAATTATTTTGATTCAAAGTAAAAGATAGACCGACACTGAATTAACATTCCATCATCAAACTTCCACACCACAGCTGGAGGTAAATCGCGATGCCTCTGTGCTAGCAGCGGGGAGGATCAAATGATGGAAGTGAAAAATGGAAGGGATTTTAAGAAGTTACAAATAAAATACTGCATTTTTCTCGAAATGAAGGTCAAATTAATATTAGAATTTTTCATTTCCTCATTATTCCGTACTTGGAGAGCAAAACCCCACTTATGTTTTTTTTAAATACTGTGAATGAAAATGAATAAAATAAAAATTCAGATATTTGTAACAATGATATTTTATTTATAAATTTTTTTATATCACGTGAATAATTTAATGATGTTTCAGCTAATACTCAATTTCGAGCAATGCAAATAAAGATAGTTATCTTTGAATTGAATTATATAAGAATGAAGGACAAGCATTTCTTTATTTACCCCGGCGTCTGAACTTATACTTAAGACGCAGCAAATTTTATCCTGCAAAGTAGACTAAGTCAATTACTGCGCTTTTCCTCTCCTGTTATTAAATCAACGAAAGGGAATATAACAAATATGAAATGTCACATTTTCGTGCGCCCAACCCACCGAGGCTAGTCATTTATAAAATTTATCTGCGAGACCATCTCTGGCTGAGAGGTAAATGAAATAAAAACATGAGATGATGCAAGTTGGAACAAAGAAAGGAAGAGTTCTGGATATTTTTTAGACTTTCAGATCCGTTTTAATAAGTTTAATTGCTTCGGATTCTTTTGTGCAAAAGATTCGAAATGCCTAATCGCCATAAATCAGGCAATGACGATTATATCTATTCACAAGGGAAACGTAAAAATAGAAATAATAATTGAAATTAAAGAGTAATCACATTTTGCTTGGCTTGTCTGGAGTAGATAATGCGTTGTCTTTTTTACTTTTTTTTCCACATCTGGAGTTACTTTTTAGATCCCAAGTTCACTAAGCATGTTAAGTTCTCTGAACTTAGTGAAACTTGGGACTACTCGTAATTAGATATTGAACTTTTTTTTGCTGTAGACTCGTAATTAATCTTCTTAATCTTTTGAGTTATTATTTTTTTATAGATAAGCTATTTAATTACTTTATAAAAATATTTTTAAAACTAGACTCCTATGTGAATGCATTTTCACTTCTGATGGAGATAATAATTTAAAGTAAATATGTTTCTTCTGAACATTCATTTCTCTGAGGCTAAAATTCTTAAAGAGAGTATTGCAGTCTAGGGAAAGGGTTTTTGATGGATTAAAAAAGGACTGATTTGAAATTATACTTCAAAAAGGAAAATCCTTTTAAAAAATTATAATGAGTGATTTTTCCACGTAAATATTTTCCCCCTGAATTTCCTGTAAATAGCAATGTATTCACGCAAGAAACAGATTAAAAATTAAATTCTAGAATTCGTGCAAACTTTTTGTTGACCAAAAGTATGGTACATTTTTAAGAGTTCGATTTGCTACTCAGCTTTCTTATTAAACTACGTAATTCAGAATATCCAGCTCCACAATGTTCAAAGACTTGAGAGGTTTTATCTGTAAAACAGAATGCTGCTATACAATATTAGTTATGTTTGTTATAATCCTATATGCTATGCTCATTTTCAATTAAAATATTGGATACAATTTAATGAGTCGTCGACTTCATGTTTGGCAACACAAATGTAAAACTTCAACCAAATTTTCCAAACTATATGCAAGTATATTCAATTTTAATGTTTTTTCTTTCATTCTGGGCAAAGTTCTAGTTACGTACAAGTGTCCAAATAATTTCATATTGATTATTTTGATACCCATCTTAATTTTCCTGCTAGTTTCCATACAGAAAATATGAAAACTCTCGTTACAAAGGTTAATTAAAATTATGCTGTCCGGCGAAACATGCGAAAACTATCGGGGAAATGCCGATGCGATCTTTTGTCGCTAAAGTCACCCAGATTTTTATTTATTTTATGAATTTTTTAATGTATTCTAATTATTTACTCTTAATTATGTATATTATGAAGGTTAATATTAATTTCATTAATCATTTATTTTATGAAAATGAAAATAGAAATAAGGATCTCCAGTAAACTTCAAAAAGCACTGCTACAGAAGTCCTATCTAAGCCAAACAAAAGAATTCCGATCAGACAAGCGGACAGTATAATGTTATATATGAAAAAATATTAGCATCTGTTTAGAAAAGGGAAATCTATATTCTGATATTGCATTTAATTTATAAAATTATATAGCATTTGATAGTGATCCACAATGTAATATATACAATACAATAAAATATTATCTACAGGGTTTCATATAGCAATTAAAAGCATTTTCTTTCTAATCATAGCACAATGCAGTAGCGTTATATTAAAAAATTACTGGACAGTATCGCATCATACCGTGTCATCAGTACCGCATGACCATATAAAGATCCAAACAAATTACTATAAGCTCTCCCGAGTTCGAATCTTTCTCGGTCATTTAAACCTAAGCTAGCCTTTTAATTTTTTTTAATTAAAAGCTGTGGTGGCAAAAAATTATTTTAGTGGAATAATAAAAAAAATTTGTCCTTCCATCTAAACAAATTTCCCTTTTTATTTAGCATTTTTCAATGATTCGGTTGACGATGGCAATGGAATTCTGATTTCGTTGTCTTTAGCATAAAAAAAGAAAAGTTCTTCTAGTTTTCTTCGTTTTTTCTTTTTAATGAAGGGAAAAAAAGACTGAAAACATCCTTGGGCGTATTAAACAAATGTCAAAGGTAGATTTTGTTTACAGATATGAAAGCTACCTATGCCTTTCCCTTACCTGTTTGGGTTCTGTCTATCGATTCTCATTTCACCAACTTGCCTTGGGGAATCAAAACATCCGACTTTAATCTGTGCATGACTGATGATATTAGATCCCCCCTTCCAGATTTTATCAAGTATTCAGATCTACAGTGAAGGGCATGTCTCCAGCCGGAAAGGTCATTTAACCTTACTGATTTCACACTGACCCTGATACAGTCCTCCGACTCCAGATACCTTTTACAAGGGTTATGTCGTCTCCATATTTAGATTTGTTTTGACGAATGGGAAAAAAAAGTCATTGTTGTTGCTTGGAAATTGTCAATCATCATTTCTTTTGAGTTATTTACAAAGTTTTCGTGTCTGTTCGTCTACAGTCTGTACCTTGACCGATATAAGTGCTCTGCTAATGTGCTTTGGAGTTGAATGGGGAATTTACGAAGGCTTCGCAAATTAATATCGATGATCAGGTGTACATGAATGATGCGAATGCTAATCGTTCTCGCATACTTTTTTTTATTCCATTCCAAGGCCAAACAAAAACAAAAATGTTTCTTTTTTCTTTTTCTCATATGACTCATAAAGTTCTCGAGGAGAACACGATTCTGCGAGGTTCAACAGATAATAGTTGCACGTTTTTCCTTTTCCCTGCCACATTGCTTAGTAAATAAATATGCCATAAGGATTAGAGGTTTCTTTCCATTCTTTTTTTAAATTTAAATTACCGGATTTTTTGGTAAGCAGTGTTTTTCAAAATAAACTGGGTGATTCTAATTTCCCTGGTTGTTTTGTAATCACTCGTAAAGTCATTTCAATGGCATATTGAAAACAATATGCTTAATTTTTACTTTTTTCATGTATGAAGTTTACAGAAAATATTGTAATCGTCAAAAAATTTGAAATCAAGATTTTGATAATTTTTCTTGTTTTAGATCTCCTCGAGTTCGAAAAATACATTTTTGTTGTGTCTGTTTGTGAACGCTATAGTTCAAAAACGCCAATAAACAAATTTGTATATTTTTAAAAATTTTTAAAGAAATCCATTCAATGATAGTCAGTCTGCCTGGCTGTTTGTATACGAATGAACTCGATGGGTACAAAATGTAAAGAGCTGGGTAAAATAAAAAAAAAATTATGCAGGTTTAGCATCCAAAATATATATACTCATCAAATTTTGAAGTAAATGGCAAAGGATTGAAACTACTGAGCGTCTGTCGGTCTGTACTTTTGCATGCGTGTAAACACAATAAATCAGAAATGAAATAACTTAATGAAATTCGGTATATTATCTTGTGACTGTAATTGTAATTTTGACGTCATAAAAGTATCCAAAATACATATTTTTGCGATAGATTCAGTAATAATGCTAGATTCACATTCATTATATATATTTCTTAAATCATTCACCAGTACCATGCAGGAATTCGTGCTTTCTTCCAGTGCCCACACTTTTATGCTAAGGAAAGGGATTAAGACCTTTATTGTAGAACATGCGAGAAAGTTTCCAAGAAACCATTCCTGGTTCTTTATTTATATTACTCTGCAGAATAAGAAAATGTAGAATCTGAAGTATTCATAATCTGGAGTAATAATAATCATTATTGAGAAATGGTTTTAAAATATTTATCAAATTATCAAGTTTTGATTCTGCTTTTATGCAATTGTGAGTCGTATTGAATATCCTTTTTCATAGAACTTAAAATTGATTCCTCTTGCATGAAAGTTATACATCACATCATTAACTATAGGCTATTATATATGAAGATGGTTTTTCACTCTTCCGGTGATAAACATTGAGGAATATAATTAAAATAAAAAACCAATGCGACATTAAGCAAGAGAAGGACAAGTAACTGTACTAAAACAAGAAAATATCTTCTATTGCGAAATTTACTCTAGGATTCAATGCGAAAAAAGATACTTTTCAAATATTTAAGCAAATTTACCTTGAGAATTATAAATTTTTAGTTAAGAGAAATTAGTGAATTAATAAGATTTTAAGGAACTAATTAACATTCAACATCTTAATAAATCTTAAAAAATAGCGATCTTCATTTGTAAACAAGGAACATACACAAAATATTTGTTAAATGAGCCTTTAAAGTTAGATTGATTAATGGAAGACCTAAAATTATTCTGTATTTCAAATAATCATGAAGAATGGAAATAGAATTAATTCTGTTAATCTGAATTCTTAAAAGTGGCATTTTTTGTGGGAACTTGTTAATTTAAAAAGAATTCAAAATAACGTATAATTCTATTATACATAAAGCTAAATGATTTCAATGTTATTAAATGTATTAAGACATATAAATAATTGAATAGATATTGCGACTCAATATATCTAGCAAAATTGTTTACTTTTGACATTTTTCTAGTTTACTGTTTTCTGGGCACTTCATCAAACATTTCAAGTTGGATCAACAAATAATTAAGATTTTGACAAATTCATTCTTATAATAGCTGCTAAGATTTAAAGTTCAATTAAATTTTAAAATAATTCATTTAGTTTTATGTATGATTAAAATTTTTTTTCTTTTACCCAATAAAACTTGTGTGAATAACTTTATAATGATTATTATTTATTGAATGAAAAAGTATATTTTTGAAGGAATAAATAATTTTTAGTTATCTGAAAATCTAGTCGTAGACTTAAGTTAAATGAAACAATACATTTTGCTAATAAAACAAAAATAATTAACCCAATCTGATTTTAAATATGTTTGTATGCTTTAAAAATGCCCTAATTAATCATATACTTTATTCGAATATTTATGTATTACAGATAGAAGAATGTTTTCTATTCCTTTTTAAGAAACTGGAATCATAAACTATCTTAGTTTGCATTGTGAAAGTTTTTAACGTATATTATTTCTTTTAACTTTCAATTGTGTGCGGTAATCAGTTATAAGATTTTTTCTTAATTTTCATCAAATTCACCTAAAATAAAAAGTAAGCATTTGTTATATTAATCGCAGAAGACCAGAATTCTATTATAGAATGTATTTTGATAGTTGCATTTGTTACATTTTTGGAGTTGTGGGATTCTCTTAAATTTTTCAATTTATCATATCTTATAAGCATATCCTTATTTATACATCATTATTTGAAATGAAATTAGTTTTACATTTATACTTAGTGAAATTAATTTTTTGATAAGTTTTCATTACCAATCAATGCCACTGAAATGTTTGTATTTATGTTAAGTAAAATAAAATATAGTTTTGAAAATTAATAGGTGGGAATTATTTTTTAAGATTATATGATTTTCTATTCATTCGTTGAATCAACGAAAATTCTCATTACAGGAAATTCCAATAAATAAATAAAAATAAGGAAAGCTATTTTTGTTGCTCAAATGCTTCTTCTTTTAGAACGCTTATCTTTTTTCTTCCAATTTATCTTACCGAATGCAAAAAATTCAGTTTAAATAAATTGAATCTTCCTTAAAGTATTTTGAAAAAATATTTACGATTAGTGAATATCTGATTTGATTATCCATTTTTTTATTGGATACTGTTATTTAGTTCCTCAGATCCCATTATTCTATTAGTATTTTTGCAACTAAGTTTTCAATTTCAAAATTGAGCATTTAAGAGCATCCTTGGAATCAGTTAAGTTAATAAAATAGATTTCGTCACTTTGGAATTGACACCACTCAACTCAATTTTCCAAATTCTGTAAGAGGAAGAAAAAAAAACATTTTGAATGGTGTTATTTATTGAATGAAGACTTTCATTTGTATAAAGTAATGGCCTTTAACTTCGCCTTATATAAAGTTGAAACTCAATAATTTATTGTATAAGTATGTATTGAATCAATTCCTTGCACATATTCATTCTTTGAGAATGCGGAATTATTACTCAAGTTTCATAAGTATAAAAAATATTTCGAATATTAAATACGGAGTTTCAAGTAGGATATTTTATAAGAAACAATATGTATGGGTAATATTAAATAGCAACTTTTGGTACTTATGCTATCATCATTTGGTATCTTCTGAATTTTCATTAATAACATGTTGGTAAATTTCTCAAATTCACCCTTTTAGAATGCAGAATTATTATATAAATCTCATAATCATATAAATATTTCGTCATAAATCAGGCAATGACGATTATATCTATTTACAAGGGAAACGTAAAAATAGAAATAATAATTGAAATTAAAGAGTAATCACATTTTGCTTGGCTTGTCTGGAGTAGATAATGCGTTGCCTTTTTTTTTAAAACTTTATTTTCCACATCTGGAGTTACTTTTTAGATCCTAAGTTCACTAAGCATGTTAAGTTCTCTGAACTTAGTGAAACTTGGGACTACTGGTAATTAGATATTGAACCTTTTTTTGCTGTAGACTCATAATTAATCTTCTTAATCTTTTGAGTTATTATTTTTTTTGATAGATAAGCTATTTAATTACTTTATAAAAATATTTTTAAAACTAGACTCCCATGTGAATGCATTTTCACTTCTGTTGGAGATAATAATTTAAAGTAAATATGTTTCTTCTGAACATTCATATCTCTGAGGACAAAATTCTTAAAGAGAGTATTGCAGTCTAGGGAAATGTCTTTTGATGGATTTTAATTATATTTTGAAATGCTTCGTGAAACAAATAGATTGTACTGAAAGCTTTATTTTATCTAGTTTTGCTTGAGACTTCTTTGAAATATATGCAAGTATATTCAATTTTAATGTTTTTTCTTTCATTCTGGGCAAAGTTCTAGTTACGTACAAGTGTCCAAATAATTTCATATTGATTATTTTGATACCCATCTTAATTTTCCTGCTAGTTCCCATACAGAAAATATGAAAACTCTCGTTACAAAGGTTAATTAAAATTATGCTGTCCGGCGAAACATGCGAAAACTATCGGGGAAATGCCGATGCGATCTTTTGTCGCTAAAGTCGCCCAGATTTTTATTTATTTTATGAATTTTTTAATGTATTCTAATTATTTACTCTTAATTATGTATATTATGAAGATTAATATTAATTTCATTAATCATTTATTTTATGAAAATGAAAATAGAAATAAGGATCTCCAGTAAACTTCGAAAAGCACTGCTACAGAAGTCCTATCTAAGCCAAACAAAAGAATTCCGATCAGACAAGCGGACAGTATAATGTTTGAAAAATTTAATTGAATTTTGAAAAAATATTTACGATTAGTGAATATCTGATTTGATTATCCATTTTTTTTATTGGATACTGTTATTTAGTTCCTCAGATCCCATTATTCTATTAGTATTTTTGAAACTAAGTTTTCAATTTCAAAATTGAGCATTTAAGAGCATCCTTGGAATCAGTTAAGTTAATAAAATAGATTTCGTCACTTTGGAATTGACACCACTCAACTCAATTTTCCAAATTCTGTAAGAGGAAGAAAAAAAACATTTTGAATGGTGTTATTTATTAAATGAAGACTTTCATTAGTATAAAGTAATGGCCTTTAACTTCGCCTTATATAAAGTTGAAACTCAATAATTTATTGTATAAGTATGTATTGAATCAATTCCTTGCACATATTCATTCTTTGAGAATGCGGAATTATTACTCAAGTTTCATAAGTATAAAAAATATTTCGAATATTAAATACGGAGTTTCAAGTAGGATATTTTATAAGAAACAATATGTATGGGTAATATTAAATAGCAACTTTTGGTACTTATGCTATCATCATTTGGTATCTTCTGAATTTTCATTAATAACATGTTGGTAAATTTCTCAAATTCACCCTTTTAGAATGCAGAATTATTATATAAATCTCATAATCATATAAATATTTCAAATATTAAATATGACTATCCATTTGTATATTTCTTTAGTACAATAAGAGTAGGAAATGTTAAATGACGTCTTTTGGTAAAGTTGTCAGCATATGGTATCTAATTTTTCATTAATCGCATTAGGAATAATCGCCACAAGCGTCGGTTTATATAACTTTCTTCTTATTTTTTTCCGGTCAGTAATGCCTTAATTACATGCAGAATAATTAATGAATTACATTTTTATTTTCTTAAAACATTATTATTTGATTACAAACTCGTCTCTTTTCCATTTATTTCGTAATTAATCGCTTCGCTCTGTGTCCATATAAATGACATTAACTATTATACATTTTTTTAGAATATTCAGATCAGACATTACTCTCTAACCAGGTAACTTAGATTTCAGCGTTTCCAGAATCGAATTTTATTATTCTTGAAGTCGATTAATATTCTTTTCTCTTATAGTTCTAAATATATCAAGCATTTTCTATATAAATTTATTTATCTTATTGTCCAATTAAACATTTTACTTCTCAACATTTATACGTGACATACTTCATTATTTTACGATGCTCCAATGTATGACGATGTTTTTTTTCTTTTGCTCCAAACCTATGTCAACTTTGTAAGATCCTTTTTCGTAACTAATTTATACACTTTTCTTAGTTTTAATAATGACCTTTATCTACCCCATAGTAAATAAAATTGGTTACTGTCCTTAAAAATATTAAGGGGAAAGTAGCCTGTCTCTAGTAGACATTTTTGCGAAATTTTCACTTAGAAGTTATGATATTATTTAGGTATGTGTATTAAAATATACACAAATCGAATTTCTTTTACAAAAATTAGAAACGAAATATTATTTTCAAAAATTAAAAAGTGTGTAGTTTTTTAAAATTTCAAAATATTTCAGGCAACTCAATTTTTAAGTTTTTAAATTTTTTTACATATTACTTAATATAAATATATTTGGAATAAAACTTGTATGATTTTTTATTTCCAGTTAAATGAAAAATTGACTTTTAACTATCTAAAACACCTCGAATTACAAAATACATACTTTATTTTCCTTTAATGTTTAATGAAAGTCTTTGTAATCAATTCTATTTAATTCGTACAAAAATTAAGCCCCTTGGAATGATTGAAAGGTTTAATCTAAAGATTTAAATCTAATTATAATATCAATCTGAGGAAATTAATTAATGTGTTTTTTTTTTAAATTTTAGCCTTTGAAATATTCATTTTATTGAACGATGTGTATCCTAACATTCTTTTAGTTGAATATAAACATATATTTTTATGAGAAAACGATAAAAATAAAATGTTATGTTTCTGTCAATTTTAGTTTATTTCAACTACTCGCTGTGTTCTGTAAGTAGAAACAAAACAAATGTTTTTAGTGAAATATTCGACATGATAATTTCTATACAGATCGACTTAAGTTTTAAGAAACTCAGAATGTGATTTTTTTTCCGCTTTTGAAATAAAATGAAATTATTATCAGCTAAAAAGATAAATTGTTAAAGCCGCGTTATTTATTGTTGAATGATTTCTTGATGTATCTTTTTTTCATTTCAGACGGGTGACATTCATTTATCTAAGGGTGATTACGTAATCTCTCCGTTTTCGTACAATGCAAGATCATTCCATCCTCATCATTTATCACCTTTGCAACATCCCGATTCGGAGCGCCGATGGAGGCCTTTGCTTACCGAAGACATCCAATTCTGCGACGTCAAAGGTAACACTTGATGATTTCAAAAATCCATAAATTAGACTGGTTTTACTTGAAACCAATGCTTGCAACATTCTGCTAGGGATCTCTCCAGAGCAATTTTTATTATTTGTGATATTTGACATTAATAGTCACTTCGCTCAGCTGGAGTTGAAATGGAACGATAAATCATTTTTACAGTTTATCCCAGTCCTAGTGTTCCCATACGGGCTTATCTTTATGCGAGCGGAAATTTATTTTGCAAATAATTAATAACGCTCAGTGCATACTGAACTCCTCGACTGGATTAATTTCCATATTCATATCTCTGTAAAGAAATTTGATTTATTCTTGAATTATTATTTAAAAAATTACCCTATTAATTCATTCTATTCCTAACTTTCTCATATTGATTTATTTCAATTTGCTTAATGGAGCTGTAATATTTTTCATAATTAATTAACAATGCCGCTGGCATACTAAAATTCATGCCTCGCTTCAATTTCTCAATATTTATGTACGTAAGAAATGTGAATTGCTTTCAGTTGATCTATTGATAAAAGTAAAAAATCGAAAAAGATGATTGTAACTTAATAGATTCAATTCCTGTTATTTACGTTTAGTCCATTATATAGATTTAATTTGTGAATCCAATTAGTAAAGGAAAAGGCCATAGTGACTTATTCGCAGTTACATTTATAATATAACGTTTTAATTAATATCATCATTTGAAACAGAGGCTTTCTTATATAAGGACTTTTCATCACGGTTTAAGCACCGAAATATTCTGTTAGTATCTTGCAATCGTATTGAACACATTCATGGTGTTGTTGACTTCCTCAATCTTTTTATACAATTGTGTTTTAAGCGATGTATTATTTGAATAGGTAAATTTTAAAAAAGCCAGTATTATTACATATTTTTATAAATAGCTTAACGAATAAACAACTTCTTCTTTCTACGCATTTCTTATATTTACAATATTATCTCAGGAACTTTAGTACAAAGCAGGGGGGAGGGGAGTTTTAAATGAAAGACAGACCTGTCAAAAAATCCTAGGTTAAATTTCAGCATGAAGATAACCCTTTGTAAATTCTTTCGTACGGATTTATTTTTATTTTTCGAAGAATAAATTCTCTATATTGATGTTTCTGTCCTTCAAAATTTTTCATTTACTATTTTTTTGATAAATAATTTTATTTCTTTTTGCTGAAAATTTACTAAATCGGTATTTTTAGTGGATTAAAATGATGTAGAAACAGAAAACGTTTAAAAGACCGAATTTTATTTAAATTTTTAATGAAGGAATTTTTGTTATTCGATTCGTAATTATATGTAAACCACGAAATTTTAAATTGTAGTTAAGATGTAAATATTTTTAAATTGACAAATAGAAATTTGCATGTGAAATCACAAATATTATGCAGATCATTTTTTCCATACAAGTCATTAATCAATCTGTATTTGGAATCTTTTAATACATAAAATTTGTTGCAAGTTAACATATGGCGCAAATTAACAGATGCGCAGACTTTAATCGTGCGACATAATTCATATAAACATCAGACAATGATAAAATAATTCTCTCCTAAATCCCTTATTTGATGTAGATGCAATGAAGTTTGATATTATTAAATGAGTAAAATCTTTCCTCGATATATATAATGTAGAATATAATTCATGCAGCGTGTTCTTAATTATTATTAATTTCATATCAATTTCTTCAATTCGTCTTAGAATCTTTCTTTTGTCGGTTATCCTACTCCCTCCATTATCGTGTGAACAGGAACTTAAAAATTGCAGTTTCAATTAATGTTCTACCTGCAGCACAATTTCTTTCCCTTGAATTTTCCGTTGAGTATTGTATATCATAAGGCGTACTTTTTGACTTAATGACTCGTTCTTTTCAACCAATCTCCATAAACCCGCCTATCAACGTCACTTTATCCCATATCGACCATTTCACTTTTCCAAGCTTAATATATATATTTTTTATTTTGTTTTACTGACTTACAGTTAACCACACTTTTCACTCCCCATATCATGAATTACCTACCTGGCCTGTACGATCACTCCTATGCGAGAGGTCAAAGAGGCGCCCATACGGAGGTCAAGAGGTCCCACAGCATGCGTGTGCTCTCATACATTGTAGTCATTACAGAAAATACTGTGTTTTTTAGTCTGACCGCATGCAGCACGTTTTTCTTGAAGAATTGATTATATACAGTTCGCCACCACCCTTCTTGGGACAATGATTTTTACTGTTACTTCTAGATAGAGAATACCAGCGGAATGCTTAACTTGAAGGTTTCCAAAGGTCAAGGGGCCTGTTCTAGGTTGATTTAATTCTTATCAATGACTTGGAATAACTTTTTGTGAAGATCGTCTGCTTCAATTCGTTTATCATCGATTCACGTGAGCGGTTGAACGTACATCATCGAGTTTAGGGACGTAACCTGACGTAATGACGTACATCATCGAGGAAGTAATTAGAATGTAGAAAAGTTTGTTTCTCTTAACATTTTCATCGAGGACATAAAACACTAATGCTTCAACAGCGTGCGCCTGGTGGAGCAGTCCGTGTGGCGCGGCCAGTGTTTAGCCAAATTGCATCTGCTGATATACGAGTAGATGTCAGGAGACGCTCAATGTATCTTCTTTATCTATTTTCCAACCCTTAGCATGGTAAAATTAATTGATTCACAATACTGATGAGTTTTATGCATGTTTTGAAAATCATTTACTTGTTATGCTTCACTATATCTCCTTTTAAAACTAATTATATTGTCAAGATGCCAACATTTCGCCGCTGCCCTCGTAAATTTTATATTGGATATAACAACTAATAATAGTTTTTTAAACAAGTACTAGTTAATCATAATAAATAGTGTGTATTTAGTAAAACTAATTTCTGTAAAAGAAATAATATCGTGCGTTGACTTAATTTATTATATGTTTTCTTAAATCGAGGGCCACGATTCCAGGGGAGGAGGGGGTCACGAAGGGAAAGAAAAAGAAATGTTAAAATCTACGAAATTTCTAACAGGACCTTTTCTTTCAAAATTCTCAACATTTGTAATTAAAGAACTGCAACAATATGGAAAGATTCAAAAGAATTTTAGTTATTTTTAATTAAATTTTCTTTGATGACCTTGATTGTTGCTGCAATTTTTATTTATTTTCAAATTTTAGCTCGCTGCATAATTATTCGGATTGTCTCAAATGTTTCAAAAAAGTAAAGGATATAAATCGATTTTAAGAAATTTTAATTTTATATAGTTTAATGAATAACATTGAAGTTTATTAGGTTTCTTTTTATTGTGATTTTTTTAAATGATCGGGATAAGGATTTGAAGAAGAAATATTGTTAGCTTGCGGGATCTTATTTTCAAGAATCCTTTATATCAAATTAGAGCATAAATACTGTACAAATACTTATGTTTTATGGGAATGTTTGTTGTGAAATATGTAACACATTTTACAGTTATACTGATTCCTTTTTATATGTATAATGTATTTACAGAAAAGAAAATCTGATATTTTAAGGTGCAATAAAAGTGCGATTAACAAAAATGATTTCACCTAGAGAGAGAGTAATCATTAATTATTTTATGTGCATAAAGAAAAAGCTGCGGTATAAAGAAAATCCCTTGAAGTTTTCGCTGTAACTTAAAATAAAAGTAGTTCATAACTCATGTTAATGGTTAAAGGTAATCAAAAATTCAACTTCAGGCACCTGATGATTCAGAATGATAGAAAAAATTCAAGACAATATAACTGGGGAAAGGCATTTTTTTTAATTTCTGTTATTGGGCTCGATGAAAAAATTTTGGTACTGTATTTTGTTTGAGTGGCATACAGAGTGAAGGTCAAAGCCTCCCCAAAGGCCATGATTACGGAGAGAGGAGTCTGTGGTTTTCTGAAATATGGTGAATGGTTCGTTATTAAAAATGGTATTTGAAATTAATAAAGGGGGCTCACTGTATTGTATTAAAGCAACGTTTCTCATTTTTTTACTTGTTTATTCTTTGGCCTATTATAACGGCTCCACGTATTCCAACCCCTTCTATTATGTATAATTATTAACATCTACATATTATGTGAATGGTCTTCATTACATCTTCTTTTTTCTTTTTTTTTCTACTTGCCCCATAAAATCATATCACGTACTTCCAGTGTAGATGTTGATAAGCGATGTATTAATATTTTTTCTTTAATTTATGCCTGATGTTTACATTACATAGTGAACTTATTCGTATTCGCTTTTTTGAAAAACTGGCATTGTGATTCTTGGAAATATTTTTATTGTTAAATCTTCATTAACAAAAGAAACTGATTTAGAGACATACGAATGAGGATATAATTCAAGGAAAGTAACTGTTATCTAAAACTAAAAATGGATACTCATTTATAATTTTTCCTTTTTTTGCAATTATTTAAAACGGTTTATGGGAAGAGGATCAAAATTCTTATAAAAGACTTTAAATAAGATAAGACCATAAAATTGAAGTTCTGAAATTATAAATACGAGTATGAAAAAAAAAGATTTTGGTTTTATATTGTAGAGGTTAAATATTGTTTTATTTTTATAATAATTAACATTTGAATAAATATGTAACGTATCGATAACAGAAGGCAATTCGTTATTCTCATCAGCGCAAAGTTAAACTATCTATAACTTGTGATAATTTGGAAAAAAAGTGAATAAAGAAAAAGAAGTCAAAAGTCCCTCCACATATTAAAGAAATGAGTTTATTTACAAAAGAATTTTCTGTATTAATAGGGTATATCTTGAATTAATTTTATCTATTGATTGGGTACATATTGAATGAATTGTATGTTGCTTTTTATAGAAAAAATTCGAAACTCGGAATTTTTATCTCACGAATGGAAAATATAACGTAATCACAACGCAATTATTTTGCCAGGGTGCAATTTCGTATTTTATTTTATTTATAGAATATAACTTCATCTGCTTATAAATTCTCAAATGATTTAGTCAAGAATGCAGTAAAATTCCAAACTAAAGGTTTATTTCGATGCTTGCTAAGCGTAATTTTAGTTGACATTTTATTACATACTGCAAAATTAAAGTGACTTTGTGAATGAATGTTTTGACTGAGGGGAAAAAGCTTAACCTTGTGACAACTCACTTGTAGACAAGATAAGCCAAAATTGTGAAGAGTATTTTCTTGGAATTGGCTGGTTATTGATTTCATTTTAATATTTCAATGGATGAGCATCTTAAAGAATTCTACCGTTTTAGATCTCGTCCCGAACTCAATTTTTCAACTTGTGCCCTTGCAAATCCAACAGGCAATAGAATATATATATTGAACTTGGAAATCGCGTAGCACTGTTCTCTCAAGGTACACTATGTATGGAAAAGGCCATAGAACTGCTAATTCGATTAACGTATTTAATTTTTGTTTCTCAACTCCAACTATAAAAGCATTGATTGCATACTATTTAGGAATAAACATTTGGACATATACCATTTCACTTTTTTTTAAAAATAATTTTGAATAACTTACTGAACAATTAAGTGATTTACTTTTTTATATTTTTGTCCAGAATAAAAGCATAAGTAAAAAATGGGATATTTATGTTTTATAATAGATTAATTTTAATTACAAATATAAATTCGAAATTTTAAAACTTGATTTTCCTGCATTCATTATTTAATTCAATCATTTATTTAAATCTGTAAAACATTGTTTAAAAAACAAAAAAAAATCTTGGTTAGATCTCAGTTGCAGAACTACCAGGGTTCTAGTTCATTATTAAAAATAAGTACTTAATTTTTATTTCTTAATATATATTTAATTCTTCATTTAAATGTTTGCTTTTACGACCTAAGTAAATAGCTTTATGAGTTTTCTTTTCCGTGAGTATCATGCTTAAGTCTATTTATAATTTAAAAGAAAAAAAAAAACTTGTATCATAAATATTACAAATTAATGACTCAAAAGTGACAGAAACGATTTAAAAAAATTTATTGGCATAATCATTAAAATGAAACCGAAATAATAGTAGCTATTTATATAAAAAAAATTTCGGAATTTTTTAAAGCCTGAATATACTTAATCTTTAATTCTCAGAATTTGTTAACTATCAAAAAAATGTATATAATTTTCATAAAGCAGCAAGGTATACTGAGAACCTATTTCTTAATTACCTTCGTTTAAATATTATTTAAGTGAAGGGTAAATATTCAAAATGTACATAAAAACGAAATTATTTAATTAAGACATGCCATTATTTTATCGACATACACTTACTGATTTATATGAATACCAGGCATTTAATAAAATAAATATTTGGAGTCGGATCAATTTGTTTTATACCTTAAATATTTAAATAAGCAAGTGGGAGTGGTCTTTCCGAAACTTTCTTTCATATTTCCTAATAAAAATGTAATGTTTTTATGCTGATATAAAAATATTATGATGTTTTATGCTGATAGGGCCAATATAAAATTTGGAGACGTTGGCCATGATCTTAAGCGCCGCGAAGTATTCGAATTTTTATTCTCAGAACACTGCACGTATTGTTTTGTGCTTAGATGGTAAAGAAAAAATGTTACACAAAACTATAATTTTAGTAATATGATTATATGCCAGATTTCCAAAATCTAAGTCGTTATGTTTTCATTTTTTCTTTCTATGCTTCGTATAGGAGAAAGTATTGTAATAGTCAGAAAATTCGATATTGTGACTGGCGAATCTCTACGTTACAGATCTCTTCGAGATCGAAAAACCCATTTTGGGAATTCTGTCTGTGAACACTTTAAATCTAAAACGTTTTGATCTAGACGAATTGAATTTGGTATACAGACTTTGCAAATTTCTATGATTTTGAAACGAAATACATTTGGTGAAAGTCTATTCGTCTATCCAAATATACACTAATCACTAAACTTTAAGAACTAAATAAATAAAAATTTGGTCCACAAATATAGCATCTAAAATATTGAATCTCATCAATTTTGAATTAAATTTGTCATAGAGCTGACCGTCTACCGTGTCGGTTTATACTTTCGTGTATATGTATTCGCATAAACTTAAAAATATCGTGACTTAAATGAATAAAATTTGGTATATGATCTTGGGACTGCAATTGCAATATTATGGGAAATTTTGGTTTAAAGTGGATAAAAAACCCGGTCAAAATGCAAATTTGACTTCCAGGTGTTTGTAAGCAACAAACTGCATGCCTGAGATTAATCGACTTAAAGATTTCGCCAAAAAACTCCATCTTACATTCAAGACAACTGCTAAATTCATGACAAATAACTTTTCGTAAGTATTGTTGTCTATGTCACTCTAGGCATTCACAGTATTATGCATGATCGTTTTTATGCGGAAGAGGAAACTGTGAAGAAGATTCACCTTCTTAGTTGAATATTCGAGAAAGTTTCGGTTAGACCTATCCTATCTATGGTTTAGTTATCGCATTGGCAAGCTTGCAAATGTACAACTAATAGACTTTAAAGCTGTTCAAGAATTCGATGGAAATTTGGTTTGGATATTTCAGATGATAAGACGGTTTATCAAATATCAGCGTTTTTTATTAACTCTTTCTCTTGCACATGGATAGATAAACTTCCTGTGAATGGATTTCACTCCAATTTCATAGAAATCTACGAATTTTGTAAAAAAAGTCCATACCAAATTTCAACTGTCTGGTCCAAGAGTATTTTTGACTTTTTATGTTCAAAAAGTAATAATTTCAAAAATGTTTTTTTGGATACAGGAAGGTCCGGAGAATCGGCACAAACTCGGGACATGTTGTATTTTGTTTCGAGAACCAACAATACTCGTAACGAATTGTTTCTAGAATTGTTTATTGCAATTTGACTGTATAAAATTTCCATAATTATTTTCGAAAATATTGCACATGATTATGTTTTCCTATGTTTCTGAGAACTTTACTTCTCTGTTTGCAAATAGCATTGCTTTCTTACTGTGATGTCATATGATAATAATACCGGATACTTGCCATATGATAAAAATATATATTATCCATATGATAATAATATATTATCATACTTGCCATAGGATAACAATACCGGATAATATTTCATCCGGTATTATTATCATATGGCAATCGTGACTACCAAATCATCTAATATCTAACTGGAAAAAATTTCAAGCTGAAAAATTAATAACAGCTGAAAGAAAAATTGCTCAAAAATGAATATCGTTTTGGTATCGTTAAAGAAAGAAATTTGTTACATTTTTGTTTTGTTAAATTTGTTGATTTTTTTTGAATAATTTCCTCCAAATTTTCTGCGGAAAATACGCAAAATATATAATAATTTCTCCTTAGCTGACGATGATGTGCTTGGCATACATTTATTTTATTTGCTCACAAGAATTTGTCTCCGTTTGAGGGTTTGACTTACGCTTACTTTTAAGCATTGTTGAATCACTATTCTGAAACAAATAAAAGGGTAGTAAAAATATATGTAATAAAATGAAATAGAAATTTAAAAAATGGTACTTTAAAATTAATATTATTTTTAATGCATTTAACCTTTTTTTAAAAGTCAATAATAATTGATACTGGATATTGTGCAAAGATGGAATTGATATCATAGAAACAACATCTTTTTTTATTTTTATAAAGCTATTAAACCATTTTTTGTAAGATTAAATGCTTTGAAGGTAATGTTGAAAAACTGTAATGAAAACAACCCACTATTTTAACACGTTGAATGACAAGCTTATTTTGACAACCATCTACTCCCATCTACTCCCTTTATCCAATTTTTCAACTTGATGACAATCATAGAATTATGTAAAGTTGCAACAAGTGCATGCATTTATGTGCATTGTTTTGTGATCTCTAGATTTAAGAATTCGTTTTCTTAGTAAATTTTAATGTATATCGTCAGTAATAACGACTAACGCAGCCTGAACGAAATTATATTGCCAGTCAACAATGACTGATGTAGACTGATAAGTACAAACTCAGCCATCAGAAACTGATAAGGTGCGAAATGAAAATACACTGTCAGTCACCGATGTCTGACGTGGTCTGAACGGGAAGTTCAGAGGCAGTCACCAGTGACTGACATGGCAGTTAATGTGTTAACACAGATATAAATAAAATTCACAGCATTTGAAAGGCCAATAACTCGAGGAACATTTTGAAGGCTTATGACATTTTTGTGTATTATATACATTTGTCTGTATAATAAAAGATTGGAAATTTAATTATTTTGAAAAAACTCTACTGTATATTTAAAACTAATATAAATAAAACCCATTATAAAAGCGCATCACAACATTTTATTATATAAGACACTTCTTTTGTTAAAATGTAACTCTACAAAAGCCGTGACCAAGTATTTCAATTTCTGGAAATGTTTAGACTATTTACTTTTTCTTTTGTTTCTGTATTTTGAAGAGTGCTGACCTCAATTTAAGTAACTGGCCTAAAACTGTCTTTTAACCTACATAATCAATTAAAGTGAATCTTAGCTTCCGGTTCAAAAGAATTTAAGTGGCTGTAATCCACTCCGTAAATGAAATGAAATGATCTTCGTGACGTTGCTTTGTGTTAAATACTGTGCGGAGTTGACTTACACGGCTTGCAACACAAGTGGCTTCATTAAGCAGCCCGGTGTTCTCAGAAAATATAATGGAGGCTTGTTTGTTATCTTAAAGGGACTGGACAAGCTTCACTGACTTCTACTTCGATCTTTAAAGTGAGAAATATCAGCTCGGAATTGTATTTTTCCATTTTTCTCGATTGCTTTAAAATTTACGGCTGCTGCTTTATTTATTTGTTGGAATTCGGGGATTCTGTACATTTTAATCTGCAGGACTAAACTTTCCCTATCCGTTTTAATCATTCCTTATTGCTTTCTTTTTTTCGGATTCGGCCCATCTCTAACGAGATTGTCATTGCTTTACCGACTTTCATTACCTTTAAATATATATATAAAAAAGAATATATATTTGTAATAACTTTTATATGTATTAACAAGTTAACTAGAAATCATATCTTTATTTTTAAGTGCTTTAGGACAGAATTTATTTTATAGAAATCATTAAAATTTCTTTGGTAAGTCCATTACCCTGTGAGCAACACCTCAATAGAGCAAGTCAATAGTAGGAAAAGTGAGGGTACGAAATGAGAGAGCCGCGTACTGTTCAGAAGTTAAAGTGAAGTTTGAATACATGTAATACATGTAAATTTGAATACATGTAAAGTTTGAATACACGAAATTATTGAAGGGAAGTTTGAATCTCGTATATTTGTTAGGATTCGACTAGCCATTTAGCGACCTATAGGCAATATAAATTTTGACACTCTCTTTTTCTCTCCCAAACTATCAGAACAAGATATGTCATATTGATTTACAGGTTATCTGTAATAGTTTCTCAATAATAAATTTTATGACAAACTAACATAATAGTACATGTGAAATAACATTTAAAAAAAACTGCTGGTTATTTTCAAGTAACCTGTCATTCTTTTCAGTGCCTTGCTTTAAAAAAAACTGTAAATTAAATTTAAAAGTAATTTTAAACAAAAGGACAAATTTTTTTCAACCCAGTATAAAAACTCTAATTAAAGTGCTTCGGAAGTAATTTATTTCGATGAATGGAGGGAGGGAATTTGAAGAATGAATCGACCACAAATTTTGAAAAACACTGATTTATGACCAATATTGAATAAGAGGAAAAAAAATAAAGATTTTGAAATGGTTACAATTAATCTAATTTAACTTTGTACGAAGTCATTACTCTTACGAATCAAATGTAGCACAAAATGATCCTAACATCCGCTCCCTCCCCCTTCCCTCCCCCAAAAAACTTTTGTTATCCCTAAAGTTGCAGGGCTTCAATTTGATTATGCATCTCTGCCTTCTCCTTTCTTTCTTTTTTACTATAAAAATGTTTGGTTAAATAAAAGTTTTTTTAAAAGGCATAAAGCTACACATGAGTAAAAATATATCATTAAGTGCAAAATATACCTTTTATGTAAGAATCAAATCAAATTTATTTATATTTGTTTTCAATATTTTCTTAAATTTTGCTAAATTCTGTTTGATTTTTCTGATAAAAAATTGTGTTTAATATGGATAAGTTAATCTCCATCTAACATAAATTGATTGCTATAGTTATTCGCTATTGTAAATATTTGAGTTTTCCAAACTGAGATAAAGTAACAAGAATACTAGAACTAAAAAAGCATATACAGTTGTATAATTAATCTAAAAAAAATTAAAATTATTTCCTAAACATGACTTTCGTAATTTGAATGCCTTTACCTTATCTTAAGACTAACATTTTATTTTAGTATTTATACGATGTAGCTTTCCTTGTTGTAATTGCAAACTTACATAAAAACGCTTTGATAGTTCACAATTTTGTGAAAAATTTTACTCATTGCTTCCGTCTTTCAAAATGGTTGAAAGGAAAAGTAGTGAAACGTGATATAAATTTAATATTGATATATTCCCCCAACCAAGTCCGCACAGCAAAATGCAAATTTATACATTTAGAGATTATTGATCTTTCTTTGATTTCATTTATGAAAAATATTCCTATTTTATATATTTTTAAAAGGCTGGCAAATGATCTACTTTTTATAGGAGAAAAAATCTTTTCATCCATGTATTAACACTGTTCACTGCATTCTCTATTACAATATAATCACAAGAAAGCTATCCCTGATCTGCATTAATGTAAGTGAGGGAAGGAACCGAACGATCGGGCTGCCGCGGCAGTTAAAATTAACCAATATCGCGAGGCACATATCTCCACCTCTCATTTAATGGCCAAGAACTGTCATCGGAATGGAGGTAATTCGACACGCTACTTTGGAAGTGAGAATTTCTTTACTTATATGAAACCTTTTTATTTCCAAGTATGAAATGAATCTCGTCGGAATCGTAATGTGAAGTAACATTTTATTGAACGTATCATTTTTTCCCGCTTTTAAAAATATTTTGTTGTGGAATGCCTGAAAATTGAAATAACGTATAATTTTAAAATTCTAAAGGAAATATCTATTATATGAATACATAATCAATACCCATTCATTGACTTTGTCAACTTAAGCACAGAATTTGTTTCCTCTAAAAATGTAGTCGAAAGTTGTATAATCTTACATTGTGTCTTTCATCTATTATAACCCTTCTTATTTAAGGAACATATTTCTTACATATGATACATATGCCCTATATAAACTAGCGATTGGGGAATCCCTGAAATTTTCTGACGTACTGTTCCAATAAATGTACTTATTTATTATTAAACCGATGCTATTGGCGACCAAATGTTTCAAAAGAATCTATAAAGTTTGAAATTTGGCGATATAACGCTGGGATGCGGTCAATATTCAAGAGTTTGGAATTTGAATATATCTTTTGAGCAACTTTTCCCGACCAATTAAAACCAAAATTTCCGTACAGAACTACAACTGTATTCACAAAATCATGTACCAAATTTTATATATTTAAGTAATTGGATTTTTGAGTTATTGCGTTTAAATACCTGTGGAAAATATAGATTGACAGACGGTCAAACTCTTGGCGGATTTGTTCCAAATTTGATACATATCGACGTTTTAGATGTTAAATCTTTGTATCAAAATTTATCCATCTGGCTTTCTTCGTTTTGTAGCTATTGGTTTAGCTCATATTCAGACAGGAGTACTGACAGATTTCTGAATATATTTAATTCAAAATTTGACAGAAACTTACAAATTTGGAGTAGACAACATAAACTAATTTTCATTCGCCAAGGTCAAAGTGTTTTTGCGTTACTTAACCTAATTACTAACCATACAGACTTAAACCTAAAATGTGTTTCGTTCTCAGAGAAATCTAAAATGTAGAGATTTGTCAAAATCTCTTGATCAAAATCTTTAACGATTACAATATTTTCTCTTTGTATATTTTATATACGAAAAAGTAAAAATTGTGACATGAATCAGTGAAAAATTATTATGAACCAATAATCCAAACGGACATAAAGCCTTTCATGGTTTTATTCTCCTCCTCTCATTATTCTTAAACATTTAAATTATATTTTGTTTCTTTCTCTCTGTCACTCACCTTTTCGACAAAAGCTTCTTCACCTTGAGCTTTTCCAGCAATGACGTGTACCTCAAAAATAGCAATGCCCATCTTTAGGTAACTGATGGGTTTAACCAGCCTCTAAAATCAATGTCAACTCGCTTCTTTTCATTCGGGAAGTCGCTTAAACTTGTTTCACGAGAGAGCTTTTACTTTCAACTATAATGATTTTTTTCGTGTTAATTGTTTCCGAAGTAGAACACTGACTTGACCTTTCACTTTTGTAAAAGGTCTTTGTTTTCTGAAAAAAATCAAAAGCGTTTTTTTATTATTAATTATCCGTTTGAGACTCTCAAATGTTTCATGTGTGTGAGGGCATAAAGCTTAATTCGATTTTTTCTTCTTCTTGTCTTTGCCGCCGCTAGAATAAACAGAAGAAATTAGCGAGATAAAATCTATTTTTTTCTTTGAAAAAGAAACTACACAGAATCTTTATCGACAGAAATGCGTTCAATAGTGTGAGAAATAAATCATCTTTTCTTACCTGGCCATATAATTCATATATTTTGTGTAATGAGCGCAATTGTTTATGATTTTGAAATCAGTAAAAATCAGTACTTTTGGAAAGGATTTCAAAATTACAACAATATTACAATATTACAACAATATGATAAAAAGGCTGCAGAATTTCGAGGCTAGAAGATCCAAACTTTATTTTGATGAACGAATAATACTAGTGTTCATATTAAGTAAAATATTTCAAATTATCTCCAGAGTCTTATATTTGATAAATAATGCTAGTGAAGACAGATCATAGTGATGTCAGAATAACTGACTTTTCAAAAAGCAATTACCTTGGCTATAGATTATAAAAGTTTTGCTGCTAATAAAAGGTAATCAGTAACTGTAGTGATAAGATCTAAATAGACTTCTTTCATTTTTAGAAATTTACAAATTTTGTTTAAAGTCCAATCAGAATCTTGAGGCACATCTTAATCTAGCTCAGAATGTTATCGCATCTATACGATAGTTGAAGAGATAAATGTCGGAAGAAAGTTGTTCTCACCACGAGATGATTGACGCTTTCATAATATTCTTAGCTTTGAAATTCGTTATTTTATGGTGGAGTTTTTTCAAAGCTATGATTTAAAACGTATCTGTATTTAATTTAGTGTAAAAAGAAATATAATTAAAATTAGCCTTCTTTTTGTTTCATCGTCCAATTTTTTCATTTCTTTATGATGTGATTGAAACATTTATCTAGGTTATTTAAGAAATGTTTTGATGTTTAAAAATGTACATAATTATGACTTCTTTGCATCAAATGTGAAATGTGTTTTTTTAGATTACCTGTATTAAATTAAATTACACAATGACAATGACCTATAATAAATTAAATTACACAATGACAATGATCTATATTAAATTAAATTACACAATGTTTAAATTTAAGAAACTACAAAATAGTTTCTTCCTATTTGATTAAATATATTTTGCATCGTTTTTTACTATACAAAATAAATTTTATTTGTTAATTTAAAATAAATCATGAAGCATTTAGTGTAAATAAAATTCCAAGTGTAAACTGAAATAAATTCAAAATATTTTACGGGCTATGGTATGTAAATTTACCTCTTGCACGGGCAAAAGATTCACAAATGCATGTACGAAAGCAGTTCACTGTAACTCTCATCAAGGTCACACAAAACATCCAATATCTTACAGAGATCGGAAAAAGATATATATCTTTTAAATGAATTAATTTTCAACCTAAATAACCTCCGGCAAAAATATCAGTTGACAGGTCACGAACATCATTTTTATTTCTGCGATTATTTCCGGCGGACGTGTATAACACGTCACTGACGATTTTGTGACAAACGCATCTCTACCTGCGTGGGCCATCTTTCCAGCGCAAGTGGTTAAGTTGCACGTGAGTTTATATATTAGGTTGGGGGAAAAGAAATCCATTATTATTTTACAGACATCTACCGAGAAAATAATGGATTTCTTTTTCCATCCTTTTCAAAGTTTTCATATGGAAAGAAAATAATGTAAAGACATGGAAAATAATGGAAAGAAATCCATTATTTTCACGGTAGATGGCTGTAAAATAATAATGGATTTCTTTTCCCTCCAACCTAATATTTACGAAATAGTATTTGATTCCATAGATTCATAGAATCTCAATTGTCATAAAAAAGAATATGTTCATTTTAGAACAAATTTATTTGGATATTTTATTAGTTTATGTAATTTACCCTGAAACAAAGATTACTATGAAAAATGTTGACTATGTATGTATTTATGGAGAAGCATAATTTTCAGGATTTCCACAACGAACATCTTTGAAAATCGTATCATTATTTTTACGATTTCCGATATATGACAGCGAACAGCTTTGGAGTTCTCGAGCGCAACAAACGAATCCTCTGAGAAAGATTCTTGACATAAAACAACACTCAGCCGCGGATACTTGACGAAAGAGCTTATATCATCTCATTGTGCTTTCAAGAGCAGGTGGAAACATAATTATAAACGACTGTCCCTGCTCTATATTGAAAAGAGAGTTAAAGTGCGAAACCTGAGAGTTAAGTCCCTTTGGCCTTCAGTACGAGATCCCCTTAAGGCTATAAATAAGCCAACTTTTAGATAAGAAATGCTTTTGCTACCTCTGCTGTGATGTTAATACTGCTCTCCTTAGCTATTCGATGAAACTATTTTTTCCCTGCTTCTTAAGGTGGTGGGATATTTTCCCATGAATAGCTTTTAAAAAAAGAGTTCAAAAACTCTCAAGTCGAAAGCTATTTCTTTAAAAGAAGAAAAGAAAGAATAAAAAAAGTAACATGGGAAAAGAATTTTGCCTTCTATATTTGCAACGTAAATTTTTACTTTCTTGTAAGTACAATAAGAAAACCATATTTTTGGAAATGTCTACCTGTCAAGACAATATCTCAAAAACGCTTTGAACTAGACAGAGGTAATTTGGTTCATAGACTTTACACCAATTTTGAAGATTTCGTTCAAAGTGTGGAGGAAATCCATTAAAAAAAAGTCAGGCTTCTCAAGTACAAACGAACTTCGTAACTTTGGTTCACAAATGTAGCATTTAAAATGTAGATTCTTTTCAACTTTGGAACTATATCCATTTAGGGGTTGCCTTTGTGTCGAACTGTACTTTCATAAGCATGTAAGTGTGCTAACTCAGAAATTCAGAAACCTTAATATATGAAATTTTTTATGCGTTTTTCTGAATGCAATTGTAGTTCCGTGCAAATTTTAGCCTCGAATGTTCGCCGAAAACTACATCCAAAATGCATGTTCTATTTTCTTTTATTTGTGTATAAACCGCATCCCATAAGATTACGCTTTAATATATTCTTTCGTAGATAGTGTTCGCTAATATCATGCGGTTTATTATACATGTATACATTTACATTTATTACTGTACATGCGAGAAAGTTTGCGGAGACCATTCCTTCTGGTTTCTCATAGAATAATGCGGAATTCTCATCTATTTAATACTGTAACTATATCAGAATTCAGTGCTAACCCGTATCTACTATAAAACCACCAATTTGACTCATTTTTTTCAGAAAATTTACATTTATTGATCCAATTTTTAAATTAATATGTCACTAAAACAACCGACAAATACCAGTTTTTCTATTTTGAACTTAATATTCCTTTGGATAAAAGTATTCATTAGGCTACTTAGTTCTTGCTTCCGTTACGGTAAACTTTTTTTTGCAAATAGACTTCTGACATTTTCCATAAGATTATCTTTTGAAATTAATACAATGGCAACTATAAAGATTTACTTTGTATTGTTGTTGAAGAAACCAATCTATGTTTTTTTTCGTAAAGCAAACGTTTGGTTTGAAATTGTTCATTTACTTCCTATAACTGAATGCACTAGTTGATATACACGGCATTTCTCAGGATTGAAATCCTTTCTTGAATAATAACTTTTTTAACGTAAAGTACTTTTATATAAAATATAAACAAAATCCTTTTATCGTCTAGAACATATTTTTAAGTAAAATTATAATATTGATTGAATGAGACATTTTCAAAAACTACTCATAGCTAAGTTTCTTCTTAAGTTATTAATTGTTGTTATATTAGTTCTATTTTGTACTAAAAAGGCTTTTTATCTTATCCTTTAAGGTATTAAATTGTCCCTTTTACACCAGTTTAGCTTTCTTGAATATTCTTTGAAAATTGAAGAAATAATTCTAAACATCTAATTACACAATTTTTCAAACAGCAATTATGTGATATCTCCCCAAAGGATTTCTTTACAGTCTCTCAGTATCACAGTAATTCCGCTAATCTGATATTTAAAATCATGAAGGATATAAGTAAAATTAATCAGGAAAATCAAATCACATTAAGCTCAATTATGAATATCTCTCGCAGAGAGAGAGATTGTATAACTAGGCTTTTGAAAACATTTCAAATACGAAGTATCGGTAAACGAATCAAATATGAAAAACGTAATAACTGGAAATACACGAAGTATTCAAAACTTAAGTTATTTCAACTCATTTAATGCATGAAATGATTGACTTGTATTGATGTAGTTAGAAAACTCCTTATGGATGGTGGCCTTTGTCATCTTTTACAAAATATTTGTTCCAAGTCATTTTTTATCTTCTAAATATTTTTATAAAAGAAACGGTCTTTTGAACTTCATTTAATTGGTAAAGAGTTATGTTAGTTATTAACGGAAGTTAAATTTTTTACGGTGGTCATTGATATGAGTTTTGAAGCGGGTGAGGCAATGCTAAGTCTCTGACCCTCACGTCTGACAGCTCTACTGGTGAGAGTTAATTTGGGTAAATTGGAGGCTTGTTCAGTAAAACTGTATTTCCTTTTCTTCGTCTTATCATTTCTTAGCATTTCCATAGCTTTTCTCTTGACATCTAAATAACTTTTTTGCACAGTGATTACCTTTTTGCTGATTTGGAAGTGGGGTGATTTAAAGGACAAAGCCTGGGATGTCGAGTCTAGACGGATGAGTGCAAGTTCATGGCCGGTCGTTTGAGAACTCACGCATTTTAAGAACAGAAAAACATCTGCAAATGCAAGTGACAATTATGAAGCGATGATGACTGAAAAATAGTCATTTCGTCGAAGGGCGGGTCACAGCTACAACTCGTTGAAACAGAACTATTTATATGCATACTATCATATCCAACCTACATGCGTTTGCATGTGCATTTGAAAGAGAATGACAGGCTAATGAGAGAAGATTATACAGCTACAAATTATGTATGTGATACGTGCACCCATTGCTCACTTCGGCCTTGACAAGTACCTCCAAGTTACTTATTGCATTTGAATGTTTAACTAAGTTTTTCTGGAAATATTATTTTTCATCTGTTTTATCTAAAGGAGATTAAAGTGGGTTTCCCAGACACGGAATGACCAGAAAAAATTGAGTATAATGACTTTCTGTGTGGGGAAAAATTAATAATGCTTAGCGTATAGGTATAATTTATTATTAGAAATGCTTTTTTGAATGTATTTTAAACAAAGTCATTGAAATTTCGCGAAATCAGTGTATTCATTATCTTAACTAAGATTTTCTAGCAACAGTCTGCTCGGCACGTAAACGAATAAAATTTAGTCAAGTGATCAATATAAAACAATAAGAATACTGGTATGTTATTTAATCATTGAGAATCTATTTAAATAATACACATCAATTGTATGTAACGTATTTCTTTTTACATTATCATTATTTAAATAGCAATTTATGCAAGCAAAAATCTCCACCACATAATAATTTTCAATAAATAGATTCTGTCATTTCATAACAAGAAACATTTTATAGTTCCTTGTTTATAAATGGTAACATCATGAAGAAAATATCTTCTTTGAAATAAATGGAAAGAATTAAAGAAGAAATCCCACTCAGAGTGTTAAACTCATTAAAATTGCAACGTTTAAGGTGTGTTTCTTAATACGAATTAAGCAGACAAAATAACAAGCCGTTAATAGGCGGAAGCTTTTCGCGGCATAATATATCATTCATAAATGTACGTTGATGAAAATACATGAAATGTAGGTTAATATATTATTTTTTATATTATTTATACATAAATTTTCTATAGTTTTGCTTCATCGCATGTTTTATTATATGATTAGTTTAAGAGAGACATTTTTAAATAACTTCATTTAACTTATTATTTTGTGTAGTCCGTAATATTACTTAATACACTGTTTATTGAATATTGAGGCAAGTTTCTGTGAAATGCATTTTAGTTATATATTTTTTTTATCATTCTTGTGCTATCCTTTATCTCAAACGCTTTTAAAATTAAAACAAAATTTATGATAGGAAAAGTTGATCTTTTCAAGATTTGCCTCGAATGATGGGAAAATTTTGAAGTTTGTTCAAAAAGCGTTAAGTTGTTCTTTATCAGTTCCCGTTGACGTTGTTTGTTTGAATTATTAGCTTAACATTTTTTAAAAATCTAAATAACTTCTTTAGAATATCCTTTCTAGAATCTTCGACTTAATGTTTTTTTTTTTTAAATTTTACTAAACTTTAATCAGCAGTAATAATTGACAATTTTTAAAAAGTTAAGAGCGCGATGACAGCTTTCAGTTTAATTAATTACCGTAAAAGATAAGTGGAAAATCTTTTTATAAATATTAACTTCATCAATTATACCTTAGTGGTTACGTTTTTTAATTTTCAAACACAAGATTTAGCCCTGTATTAAGCAAACAGAATTGGAAATTTGTGATTCTATGAGATGTCCATAAACTTGCATGCAATAATGTATATTTTTGAATGCTTAATTGATGTACAAGTGTAAATTATTTCTTTGTTACTAAAGCAACATCATTTAAGTGGTTGTTATTTTTTAATAAATAAGGAAATCTTCTATAGTATAAAATTTATTGATCCAACTTTCAAACTTGTTCGAGATTATCGAGAAATTTAATAAACAATATTCGTTCTATCAGAGAATAATTTTACTGTGTGTGTGAGAGAGAAAGAGAAGTTAATAAACATCGAAAAAGTAAAGAAATACAACTGTTATCTCTTGTAGTGATCACCGGTGTAAACATCAGTCGGTTGTACTGTTCAAAATACTGAGTAACTGATTTTTCATTTTGAATACAAAGAAAATCATCCGGTTCTAGTGATCAAAAACTTGCTAATAATGAATTTCGATTTTTTTGGCGGTTCGATTTGGAGATTTTATTAGGACCAGTAATGAGGACCACCATGATTCATTGAAATATCAGCAAATTTTTCCGTATTATTTTATTAGAATTAGATCTATTTTAAAGCATTTTTGATGTATTGCCCTCTAAAGAGGCATACTTAGTGCCATCTATTCTATTTCAGGGGCCTGTTTAGTGATTAAAAATATTCTGTTAATCTGATCATCAATTATTTACAATTCATAAAGCTTATTAGTAACCTTATCATTAGTTATTTGCAGTTCATTAGTTGTGCTGTCTACAGCACAGCTAAAATTCAAAGCACTTATTCATTTTTAAATGATCGATATAGAATAAAATTTTGATGGTTAATATACTGGCTTATTTAAATTATCATTTCCATTCTCTCAGATCTTGGAATTTAAAAATTCTTTTGTACGCATTTTGGTAATGGAAGGTATTTTAATTTGATTTTATGTGATGTCTGTTTGAAGACTTTCTATAAATTTGACCTGGATAATAACGAGTATTGTCAGCATGTGGGTTTAAGAGAAATCAATCTAACTTCAAAAATATTTCAAAATTTTTTCATAAATAAAACAAAATTATGAGTTTCGAGCTGATTCAGGAAGTTTTTACCGCGCTACCCAGGACAAAGTTATTTTTTTAAACCAGTAAATCTGACAATTTTTTTCCTGTAAACACGATATTACGAAATATCTTAATATAATTTTTATCAGGAGACAGATGTAAGGGCTTACTATGAATTTATAGGAATAAAATACGGTAAAACAGAATCCTTTTCTTGAAAGAATTATTTTTCTAGATTGCTTATCACCTTATTCGTCGATTTTTTTATTATGAATTTTATCTTTTTTGAAGAATATTTTCTTATATTTTACTTTGCCGAAGATAAAAATCGTTTATTTATCTTCGGATGTTTCTGTATCAAATCAGTCATCAGCTTTCTCCGTGTTCTACAGACACCTACATTTCAGGGTCATAATTTTGTCAAGTTGCTGCTTCCAAGTCTTGCCAGACTCGTGGCCATCTGTGGCAGAAAGAAGTTATTGTAATTTCTGAGTGAGCTTGTCTCGGATTTCATCTTGTCGCGTGCACCCCGCCCCTTAAATCGATTGTTTGTGCCCAGAGTTCAAAAGCAGCCTTTCTGTTATGTAAGCTGCCTTATTTCTCTCATGGATCTGCTATCTAATAGGTTTTGAGAGGTCGGCAATAATATAAAGGACTTCCATTCAGGCGTGAACAGGTTTGTGACCAGTGACTTTTCAGATGTTATACAATATGTTGCTTTTAGAAATTCATTCATGTTCCTTACCGATTTCACGTCCTCGATGACTAAGCCTCTAATAAGGAAAGAGTTCTATATATATTGTACGTTCACTAATAATAATTATGGGATATTAAGCAAGATAGATATCGGTTAAATTTTAAAAAAATCGAATTATTTCAGCAATTTTTTTTAAAAAACTACTAAAAGCACTTCAATGAACTCTCCATTAAATATGAAAAACTATGTTTTTAAAACTAATTTTTGTAGAAGGTGCTCATAGTTGTTGGATTATGTGTGAGGGAAAACTTTGCATGAGAATGACGTGTTTCGAGAGAGAAGTAATGTATAAAAATATAATAAAATGTGTGCATCAGGAGCATTTTTGCTTATTTGAATTGTCGAACTTTCCATCGGTTAAAATTTGAAATTATTGAATTTTGTTTGCATGTGAGGAGAAAATGTGAAGTTAAGCACTATGACTTCATTTCTGAGTGAAATGTGAAGATAATCATTCTGCCGAGTAATGTGATTCTGACACACACACACACACACACACGTCAGAACGAAAGGTTTAAAAATCTCATATTTGGAACCACTTCTACCAAGTGAGCCTGTTTAACTGCATCGTTGTGGGCAAACTACCTTACCGTGGTTTATTTTAGTTATATTAGCCCCATTTTTAAAGCGACATTAAGGCTATTTTGGGACTAACCTCGTATTTTGAGCCATGATCAGATGATTAGGACGGCATCTGAGCTGGAATTCCCCCCCCCTTTCTACACCACACCAGTGTTAGGAAGTTTGGCCCGGACAGACGCAATGTTTATCAGAACAGCTTATACGACGGTTCTTCGGTGGAATCGTGTCACGAATCTAAAATCCTCCGGTTCTGAAACCAGGACCTTACCACCCGACCCTCTTTACAGTGGTACAATAAAATATGGTATGTAATATGACATTTCAGTTGAGGTGCTTTTTTTTAAGAACGGCCATCTCGGTCAGCCATCACAGAATTGCAAAATGAGATGCTAATGTAACAATTCAAGACTTAACAAATTGCCGTCTATTGTACAGTTTTTTTATCCGTGGTGGAAGGGGAGAGAAAAATTAGCACAGAGAAAAAAAAAGATGGTTATTTGAAAAATCTTCTAAACGATTATTTATTTATCACGTTATTAATATCTTTTCACAAAAAAGTAATCTCCGCAATCCTAGGCCAAAATCCGTTGCAGATACAATTCCTATTTTCATAGAAATAATGACAAAACACCGTGGGTAATTTATTGCCTTCTTCAAAGCGTGAGTAGAGACCGTTTCTGCGTGTGATTTTATGGGTACGATTTTGTTTTTTGTATTCTGATAATCTGAACCCTTTCACTTGTTTTCTGTAATTTTACCTGTTTTCGAGAATGTGTACGTTACTTTTCTAATTGATTTGCATTGTCTCAATGGCAGCGGAACAGAAATTCCTTCAGATAATATAATACTTTATTGCTTCCGTTTTTCTTTTGTTTTCGAAATAATTTATTATTTAAAGCTGTCGCAATTCTCAGGAAAGAGTTGCAAAGAATTTTTTAGGGTGCAAATATATCAGCATAACTGGAATAAAATAAAACGCCAGTTTGTTTAAATTGTACTTATTCAAGTACATTTTTCACATTCCAACAAATTTTTATTGTTCTATATCGAAGAAAAATGGGAATGGGTGGGTCCAAAGTTTTCTTGCATTTTCTAGAAAGAATGAATTTGTGTAATTTTATAGAAAAAACTAGTAAATCTCTCAGTTCGATTTTTCTGTCTCGCAGTTCCTTTTATTTTACTCAAAATCTTTACTACTTAATGCACCATATTATTTAATGCTCTAGCAGCTATTCCCATAGCTTCGCCAGCATTATTCTGTTCTGTATAAGTGAAAGAAAGATAAACGTGTATACTTTTTCTTCGCACAATATTTGAATCCTTAAAACACTTCAAGCCTCTAAATCTATATCAAAGTTCCTATTGAATCAATATTGTAGAGCTTTCTCATGAACAGTATTAAAAATTGATTAAAAACCAAAAGGAACTGTATAAAATGACACTGATGACATTTTAAAACTGACATTTTGAATTTTAAGATGTTTTTTAAAGGTTTTTTTTTGCAAGATATCTTCCAAAATCATGGCGGGAAAACCTAAAATCATTTAACCCTTTTTTCAGCTCCTTTAGAAACTTTTTAATCCCTCTCATTCAATAAACTGTTTGACACTGACACCGAATTACTGAATTTTTAGTTTTAAATCTGCAACTAAGAAAAGGTATTACTTTAAAATAAAATAAAAAATCAGAAACGCTTCTCAGTGTTTCTTTATTATTGATAGGAATAAATGCTCCAAATAGAACATTTTATTTAATTTGGAAGCTGAGCAAACTGGTAACTCAAAAGGTTAAAAGCGCTGCTAATCGTTTCCAGATACCAAGAAACATGGCAAATTTCATTCCAATCCGTCTGTGGTTGGAGGATTGTATGATGTTCAAATAAATACAGACACGCATTTAATTGCATATAGAAATTACTTCTATACCAACTGTACTTAGGATACTAATAAACGTACTTAAAATTATCACCGAAATCTTTGACGATATCATTCAGGTTTTTAAAGTTAAAACATTTCAAAAAACGATATTTTTAATGATAAAACTTTGCTAAAAAAGGCCAAGTCAAGTAAAAAATAAAAATAATACTTTCAAATTTTTAAATGCCGTCTCTGTAATAGAAAAATTATGCATACTATTTATTACATGTGCTGCATGCGTTTTATGCTTTTGATACATTAATATCTGCGTTTTTTTCCTTTTTCAGTCATGGAATTTTGAAACGGTTTTAGCGCATTGATTAATTTATTTTTCCTTTTGATTGGGTCACTGTTTTTAGCTGTTTGCGATGGATATATCTCAATATATAAACATGATCTTATTGTGTTAAGATCGATATTTTAACAAATTTGTGGGACATCACGCTTATATGATCTACAGGTAATTTAAGGAAGGCAATAAAAACGCTTACCATAGCATTTTAATAAACTGAAAAGAAATTTTTAGCTACTGATTGCATCAGAATCTGCCAAAAATATTTTTATAAGTACCTTCAGAGAACTAAAAATGTATTTTAAACATGGACTCAGTCTCCAGATTTGTTTTGTCTACAATTCACGTGTGATGCGAACTGGAAAAAAATTCCTGTTAATAGTAGTGAAAATGAACCATTCATAGGAGAAATCGCGCGATTTCACGGCTATAATGTCTAGATTTTTAGAATATGCGTCATCTCATCTTTAATGATGCATATGTGATCTTAAGTAATAAAATATAAAAAGCTTTGATTAAAAAATAGGTTTTTCCATTAGCTGGAGTAATTATGAGGCAAAAATTGTGTTATCTTTGAAAGCGAGTGATGCTACATTTTTGTCTTATAATTTACGAGTTAAAAATGAACAAAAGTTATGCACATTTTTTAAAATCTTATTTTTGTTAGTTAGTTAAATTAACAACCCTAAAAAAAGGTTTGTTTTGGGTCTACCTAGTAATTTTGAACTAGGGTGGGATGACAAGAACAATACCGGAGTCGGTAGTCCCATTTTTAGCCTCTTGCATTATAATGTCATATGTCTGAAACGTGCATCGAATTATTGAATTTTTAATACTTAAACCTGAAATTAAGTGAAAGTATTATGTCATTTACAAAATCACTTTTTAAAGCTTCAACTATCCTTTGTTATTATAAGGATTGGAATAAAAATAAATGTTCCAAATAAGATATATAATCTAATCAGGAGATTAAATAAATTAGAAGATGAAAAAGTTAATATTTTAATCCATTAACTGCCATTTTTTAAAAATGTTTGCCCGCATAAGTTATATTTATGCACAGAAAATTGTGCAACTGTATAATTATAATCAAATTATGCTTTGCTTTGAAAATAGTTGATATTTTTGAACAAAGGTATCGTTGTAAAATGATCTATAAAAAAACTGAGTATGTAATAGAACGTAATTTATAACCTCCATATTCATGTACTGTATTTCATTATAATATAAAAAGCAAACCATAAAATATAATGCTTCAAATATATAATTCTGTCCGTTCAATTAACAGAAACATTTCAAATTTGTTCACTTGTTGTAAAGAAAGGAAGCACAGAATACACACTTTCTGCTACACACAATACTGACTAATATATATAGAACAAAACTAAACAGTCAGGCGTACCGAACATATATTTTTTATTCCAAGTGAAGAACGTAAAATCCAAAATCTCGGGTAGTTGGTGGGTAAATTTAAAAATGTTGATTTGTCTTACTACGTTTATCATTCATTAGAGTCATTTCTTGAAATTTCAATCATAACAATGATTCCACCTTTTCTAATTTCTTCATTGTGATATCAAAATGTTGTAAGTCAAAAGTAAACCTGAAAAAAAATAGACTTAAAAAATTGCTGAGTTAAAAAAAATTGAGCACAACTTGCAATACTTGCGCTTTATGATAACATACAGCAATTTGAGAGTAAATGTGATTAGCTTTTGCATTTACTGACTCAAATCTTTTGCGTGAATAAAATGCCTTCTCAAATTTGACATTCGAGATACTAATATAATCATGATGAAATAGTTTAAGCACTTTAATTTAAAGTTGAAACAAGTCAGAAATTGTTATTTTCGAATGAAAAAAATTATTTCATAAAATATAAAAGAAATTTCAATTAATCGAAGGTCGTGTAGATAGATCGTTTGATGAGCTCGCTCTTTCAAGGTTAACACTAGGGTCATTTTGTTACAAGCTTCATAATTTTCAACTCTGCTGAAATCCGAACAGATCTTGTAATGATATTTTCTGAGTAATATAAGAACTATGTATTCATAAAATTAAATTTTGTGTGTACTAAACAACATAAGTATATCTCCAGTGAAATATGGCCATAAACTAACGATCCTTTAATCTCGTGTAACTGCCAACTATTTGAGTTCTTCAACTAAAAAGGCATCGCGAACAGGAGAAGGAAACTGAACAGATTTTATTTTCTTGAAAAGGAT